>PVJA010024289.1:0-32009 GCA_004027025.1 Myocastor coypus
TGATGCTTATCTTTTCGACTCTGGATAATCTTTTCATATTACTGACATACAAACTCAAGTTTTGGTTTAAAAGAATCACCCGAAGTCATGCAGTTTAAGACAAAACTACTCTGTCTTCAAAATGTCTCCACTATACTACGCCACTTTCCAACTATAGATTATGTTGTTTCTCTTGTTGTTATCTTTTTACCTTGCCAGCACACCATGCCTTCAACTCCCCAGGACAGTGAGCATTCACCTATTCACAGGTGAACATAGATGCCAGCAGACCCTGGGCATGGCAGGGCCTGGAAATGCTTATATTAATCCAGTGGGTTTGACCTTAGTTTGACCCTAGTAACTCTTTGTGTCTAGTATCAACTTACTTGATACCAGAATTATCTGCAAACCCAGAAGTGATGTTGAAGTCTGCATGGTTGGCTTGGGCAGATAGTAAGCTCTTGTGGGCTGTTTATCCCTGTAATCATGAGCATAAGCAGAAAAGAAGCCAGGGCAGAGCCTTAAAAAGACCAAGTTGACTCATCAGATATATGTCTCCATCAGTCTTTTGAAACAGACAGTGCTTTTGTAAAAAAAAAAAAAAGAAAGAAAAAAAGACTTCAACTTAATTAGAATTCTTTCTCCCATTGAGATAACATCTTCAATTGATTTAATCCTTTCTCATACATTCCTTGCATCCTGAGTGGTAGTGATGGTTTTCATTTTACGTTCTGGTCTTAAAGCATGATGAACAGCTAGTGTCAGTTTTACTTGGCCCTGACCAGGGCTCACAGCAGTGGGGGAAGGGCAGGTCCCAGAGCCGCCCTCCTCCAGTCCTCTGCAACTCTCCTCCCTTTTACTGTCTACCACCTTGGCCCCTCCTTCCTGGAGTTTTGATCCAGCTTTTACTCTCAAAGATTGGGTGAAATGTAGTTAGAGCCTTAAAATCATTTCACATTTCAGAGATTATATTTTATTAAAGACATTTATGAAATACTCAGCATCGTTTTAAAATACAGTTCAGTAACATTTCAGTTCAAGTAGACTTCTGTTTGTTTTTGATGAAAAATAATTAGAACAGAAAGTTACTTCTATAATTTTCATTCCTAGTTACAGTTATTATTGAGCCTATAAGTCCTAAAAACACATTGAAGCCAAGGAATAAAGATTACAGATTTTTAATATCATTGGATTTCTTAGAGTAATAGAAATCATGACTAGATGTCAGTAAGTTACCCATAAATATCAGCATCATGACTTTATCAAAAGAATCAGACTTCTAATTGAGAATGCATTTGGAAAAGCCAAGCCTATAAATACTTAATATCTGAAAATGATCTTTCAAATTTGTATCTAAAATTGTTGCTTAATTCTGACTGATTCCAAATATTTTGCATATTATTCTGTTTCCAAGGGCAAAAGTTTTCCTGAATAATTATGGGATGTTTTTCTCTGGTCAGTCATTATTGCTGAGAGAAATGTTGTTTCCTTTCTAAATACTTAACCACTTCAAATTTTCTTATATATTAACTTTTAAAGTAATTTTCAAGCGCAAAGCTAGATATTGCACACAAAAGTGTACCTTTTTATTATTTCAGATAAAAAAGGAAATATGTTTATATAGAAATCCCACAGACCTGCATAAAATCAACCAGTAAAATCCAACTTATCATTTCTACTTATTTTTAAATATATGTTTTACATTTTAGTTGACATATAATGATTTTATATTCGTAGTATAAAGTACAATAATCAGATACAGGAAATTGGCACATCCCCACTTCAAGCATATCATTTTTTTGTGGTAGAAACACTCAATATCTTCTTCATTAACAATTTAAAAATAGGAGCTGGGGAGATAGCTCTGTGTCACAAGCGCCTGCCTGGCAAATGTAAGGTTGTGACTTTGAACCCTGGCCCCGGAGGGGGGGGGCAATGATATAAAAATACACAATTAACTGTGGAATACCATAGTTATTCCACTATGTCACAGAATATTAGAAGCTATCGAACTGGACACATATGATTATTAACCATGCAACTTCCAATTCCCTCTCCCCCATAAACTTTGCAGACTCTAGTAATCAGTATCCTGCTTTCTACTTGGTCTATGAGACCAACTGCTTTGCTCCCCCATATAAGTGAGAACAGACAGTGGTATTTGGTGTTCTGGGCCTGGCTTATGGAAGGTGTCTCCCAAGCCCATCCATGTTGCTGCTAGTAGCAGAAATCTCATCATTTTAACAGCTGTATAATATTCCACTGATATGTATGCCACATTTTCTTTATCTTTTCATTCCCCTATGAAATGTTATAGATTCACTATCTTTGCTCCTAAGAATACTGCTGCAGTAAACATGCTATACATGTACCTCTTTCTCATACAGATTTCACTTCCTTTGTGTATACAGTCCATTGTGGGATTTTTGGATCATATTACACTTCTATTTCTAGCTTTTTAAAAGAACTGCCATAATTTTTTCCATAATGTATGTGATGATTTACATTTTCACAGTGGTGTACAGAGTTCCGCTTTCTTTGCTTCCTTGTTAGTATTTGTTAACTGTTGCCTTTTTTTTACATTTTTAAAAACTTCATTTACTTAATGATTTATGTTATGGCCGGCTCAGCCTACGCTGGGGGTGGGGTTAGCGCAGCATGTGGTGCTGAGGATTGAACCGCCATCCCTGCACACTTGCCTGAGCTTGTCTAAGCAGACACTTTTGTTATGGTTTATGTCTAGTTGTCCCCCCAAAGCCTCATGTAGTCATTGGGTGGGGACTTCTAGAGTTTGAGACTTGATCCGTGATCCCTGTGATTATGTGTTTTAGTACTGATGGGATTGTGGATCGAAGTACTTCTGGGATTATGGGAGTAGCCTAAGGCAGGGGCTAAGGCGAAGAGCCTGAATGTAATATAAAGAGAGACAAAGAGACAGACTAGGGCTGTTGCTGTTGCTCTGCTGCCGTGTTTGGCTGGCTACCTCTGCCGCCATTTTGTTGCTGTTCCGCCGCCATGAACTGGATGCTCTCTGCTCTCTTCCTCTCAGCCTTGAGCCAGCCGAACATGGACTGAAACCTCCAGTAACTGTGAGCTAAATAAACCTTTCCTTCCTTCATTTTGAGTGTCGGGTATTTGTCTCAGCAATGAGTAAAAAGTAACTAATACAACTTTAGATCACTGAGCTATCTCACCAGCCCAACTATCATCCTTCTTATAAAGCCCATTCTGCCAGGCGTAGTGGTGCACACCTGTAATCCCAGCACTTTGGAGGCTGAGGTAGGAAGATCAGTGTGAGTTCAAGACCAGCCTGGGCTACAAAAGTGAGCTCAGAGCCAGCCTGAACTGCATAGTGAGACCTTGTCTCAAAAAGACAAAAATAAAAATAAAAATAAAAATTCTAACATGAATGAAGTGGTACTTTATTGCAGCTTTGATTTATACATTCCTAAAGATTAGAGGTGTTGAACATGTTCTGATCTGCTTGTTGGTCATGTGTATTTGTATTTGTATTAGGGTTTTCTAGAGGAAAAGAATGAATTGAAAACTATGAAGGGAATTACTGGGGAAGCTTATATGTCAGGGAGGAAGAGTCCACAGTGGAGGCACAGTGGAGAGATGGAGAATGCAGTAGCTGCTCAGATCAAGAAAATGAAAACCACAGATGAAGAGAGAGCAATGGTGTAGAAGCAGCCCATGTGCAAAGCCCAGATGCTCACTGTGGAGTCACCAGTGTGAGTCTGCATTGGAAGGCTGATGGGACTGAGACGTGGAGCTGATGTGCATATACGGTGAAAGCAAAGCTTGCATTTCTTCAACGTAACAGAAGCACTCAAAGTAAGTACAGGCTTTACTAGTTATGTGAGGTACAAGCTTCCTTCCCTCCTTCCCTTTTCTATTCCATCTACGTTACATGTCTATGTATTGGTGTCACACACATCTTGTCATACACAGAGGCACAGCCCTCTCGGTTTGGTGGCCTGTATGTACCTCACTGCTATGGTTTATGTCAGTTGTCCCCCCCAAAGCCTCATGCAGCCATGGGGCAGGGACTTCTATAGATTGAAACTTGATCCATGATCCTCTGGGATTATGTGATTTAGTACTGACCTAGAATTTGAGACTTGATCCATCATCCCTGGGATTATGTGTTTTAAGTACTTCTGGGGTTATGGGCATAGCTTAAGGCGGATAGACTGAAGCAGAGAGCCTCAATGTAATATAAAGAGAGAGAGACAGGCAAGCGCTTCTTTTGAGAGTTGACTCTAGGTCATTTACCCAGATGATTTTTTTGTTTTGTTTTGTAAATAAATTTATTTGAATGCTTTATGTATCTTGTACATTAGTCACTTGTTAGGTAGATAATTTGCCAGTCTACTTTTCACTGTTTATGCTGCCTTTTCACTATATTGACTGCAACGACTGTTGCTCTTGCTGTGTAGAAACCTTGGGAATCCCATCAGTTGCAGGATTTCTGATTACTTTCTGGAGGAAAAGAATCAATTTAAGAATATGAATAATTGCACTATGGAGTTATTGGGGAGGCTTATAGTTCAGGGAGGAAGAGTGTACAATGACAACACAGTGGACAGATGGAGAAGTGGAGAGTTTGATGTAATCCCATTGAGGAAGTACTGCTTTCATTACCTTTTGCTAACTTTGGTTGTCAAAAACTGCCCAAACCAATGTCCTGAGGTGCTTCTCTTATGTTTTTGTTATAGGAATGATATAGGATCTCCTATTATTATAAGGGAAATATTATAGCTCTCAACCTGCTAGATGTCTAATACATTGCACTCAGGCTTACCAACATTGAAGAACGAATTCCGAGGAAATACAAAGGCTAGGAGTAGGAAATATTTGTAGAGAGAAAGCCAACTACTGCCTAAGAGAGACAGGAAAGTACCCTGAAAGTAGGTTGCCTACAAGCCCACTTCTTCAATGAAGTTTTGTAGAGCAAAAGCAAGTGATTAGTATAAGGTGGGTCAAAATTGTGAGCAACCAATAAGTACAGTCACTTAGGTAATATTGATCCAATGAGGAAACAAGTTGTATAACAGGTTTACATTGAAAGAACAAGGATCTTTCCCAGAAGGAATGGGGCAACAAAGTTTTGGTTCCCCACCCAAGTGACTGATGCCTATTTAGAATACAAATCATTACTGTTTATCCCTGAGGGAAGCATGTACATGTAGTAATTCCATCTTTATCTTTAGGTCTGGCTTTCAAGGAATGTGCCTAGTTTCTTCAAGGGCCTTGAGCTTTCTAAACTGCCTATGACATTTCTACCTAATTTAGCTATCTGTAATGTTTTCTTCTAGTAATTTCATAGTTATAGGTCATACATTTAAGCCATTGTCCCATTTTTGCTTGGTTTTTAATAGGGTAGAAGATGAAGTTTTGATCTTTCTATGTATGTTTCCTTGGCATCATTTATTGAAGAGGTCTTTATTGTATGTTGTTGATGTCTTTGCAGAGGAGCACCTGAAGAACTTTTCTCTGGGATTTCTATTTCCATTAGTTTACTAATGTTAATGTTAATATCATGCTATTATTTATTACTGTAGCTTTTCGATATTTTTTATGTAAGCTATTACAATGCTTCTGGTTTTGTTTCATTTGCTCAAGATCACCTTGGACACTCAGGATCTATTGTGACTCCTTATAAATTATAGAAGTGCCATTTTAAGTCTGTGAGGAATGTCATTAGTATTTTGATAACTACATGAACCTCTAAGCTACTTTGAACAGAAAAGACATTTTAATGTTACTAATGCTTTCAATCTCTGGACATGGGATCTACTCTCATTTTTATGTGTTCTCTTCTTTTGCTTTTACACTCATTTTAAATCTTTATTACAGATATAATTTCCTGTCTTGGTTAAATTTGTTCATAATTTTGATGTACTTTTTAATACAGCTGTTGTGAATGGAATTGATTTTTGACCATGATCTCAAGAATTTTGTTACTGTTACATAGCAATACATCTGATTTTTTTTATTTGACCTTGGTCCTGCAACATTATTGAACATTTCTCACATTTGTTCAGTAGAGTCTTTACATTTCTGCATAAAAAATTATAAGTATCTACTTATTTTCTTTAAATACTCAAGCTGCTAAATAAACTTTAGTGTACAACTATATTTAAGTTTTAATGTATACAATACAATAATACCCTAACTTACTCAAACTAATTTATTTTTTGCTTTTTTTTTTTCGAGACCAGGGATTGAACTCAGAACCTTGCACTTGCCAGGCAAGCACATATTCTATTGACCTATCTCCCCAGCCCCTACTCAAACTAATTTATAATACCTTGTTATTCTATTACATGTAAATGTAAACTAATGAGATGGTGATTTATGGTTAACTATTTTATGTAAATTTCTATTCTGTTTCCTCTGCCTAAGCAATAGGCATAGGCTTTTGACCCAACTGTACACACTGTATGCACATAAGCAATTCATTTATGTCTCTGAATTTTAGTTTAACTATCTTTCAAAGGAGGCAATAATATCTGTAACAACAATTACCTAGGGAGACCAAGAGATTCAATAACAAATGGAGAGAGTAAAAACAGTGTAAGATATATGAAGTGTTAGTCAGCCAATTTACTTTAGCCTCTTTATTTCCCAGTCTTTTAATCTGTACAATGAAGATAATAGTAATTCTTAGGATAAGGCATTAATATATTGGAAATTTATTTATTTATTTATTTATTTATTTATTTATTTATTTATTGTATTTAGTACAGAGTCTACACGGTCTCACTAAACAGATCAGACTTATAGTGATCTACATGTTTTACAGCCTCCCAAGTGCTGGGTTTACAGGCGCATGCCACCCAGGGTGGGGCTGTCACAGTGTGCCAGGGGCCCAAACCTGGTCCCATCACCTGCCTACGCATGCACTTTAGTCAGCTGAGCTATCTGGCCAGCCCAGGAAATTCTTAAAATTGTGTAGACTTCATTATCTGATCAAGTATTGGTATAACTATTATTGTTTCATGTAATAATATTTAGCATAGACCCTAGAACATATAATATTTGTACTTTTCACTTGTGCTATCTTTTCTTTTCTTTCTTTCTTTTCTTTTTTTTTTTTTTTTTTTTGTATTTTAGGGAAGGGTCTACAGGGTGTTCAGTGTCTCACTACTAGATTAGATTCGTACACCCTCTCAAGAGCTGGGTTTACAGGTGCATGCCACCCACCCAATCTCAATTGCCATCTCAGTGCTCCTTGGGCACTGAGTCATAGAAGACAACTGGGAAGGTTATTCTAGAGAGAAAATACTTCAACATTGAATTGCGCAGATATTTTCGAGATGCAGAATGAATCATCAAAATGCTGACTTGTCAGTAATTCTGTTAGCATAACTAGATGAAACTATTATTGAACATTATGATCAACTGTTCACTAAAGGCAACTATAAGAGCCTAAAATACATGGATTGTTTGGAGTTTAGTATGTTCTACACAGAACTTTCTATGTAAGAAGTATATGAAACCTCTTAATTTATTATTGATGTTAACCTTAGAATTTAATCTATAAAAATTTATTGCAATCTAAAATGTCACAGTCTACCTCTATGTGAGCTTTGAATAGATCCTATCCCCATTGACCTAGTAATGTTCACACACACACACACACACACATTAGGTTGCCTGAAAAATTAAAATAAGTTATAAAGTTTTTCACAACTTTGTCTTTCTCTAACAAATATAAAACTCTTGGGGAGCAATACTTGGTAGTTATTTGGTTTTTTTCTCACACAACAAAAGCGTAGTGTGCTAAGCCCAAAACCTATCCTTCCAGTCCAGTGGGAGAGGACAAGTAAACATAACTGTAGTCAACAACATGAAATCAATAAAGTTATCCTTAACAAAAACTCACAATATTATGAATATAAAATTAAAAAGTAACATAAAAATTAAATAACTAATGGTAAAATATATTAAATATTTATTTTATTTATAAAACACTTTTTCTCCACAGTGAAAGCTGTGGTCAACTGAGCAGTAATGAGAATGCCATATTGAGATTTCGGTATGGGGTCTCACTTGACAGCTTGGAGATTATAAGCATGCGCCACTACACTCCAACTCTGGCCAGTTCAGCCCACCCTGGGGGCGGGGCTGGCACCAAATGTGGTGCTGGTGGTTGAACCACAGCCCCTGCACTTGCCTAAGCTTGCCTAAGCAAGCACCTTATTACACGGTGAGCTATCTTGCTGGCCTATAATTTTCTTAAATGAAGCACCAATGTCCTATGCCTTTATGTAAGATTTATCCTTTAAATATAATTGATTTTATTGTTTATAATCAAAGTAATATCTTTGGTTTCATAGCACTATATAATCAATTTTCATTAATATAGCTAGGATAGGATTAAGTTTAAATGTACCAACTTGCTAGATTTTTACAATTTGTCTCTTATAAGTTTTGTTTTGCTCTGCTCCTTACATGTTTGGGGTCAATCCAATATTATTTGGTATTTCATTTCATTTTCTTCTTATGCAATGTCTGTATGTTACTTTTTCAGAACTATCAGTCAAAGTGTCAAAATATACTTTTTCAAGTAATTGAAATGGTTTCACTTTACATAAAATATAGAAAACTAACAATATTATAATCAATCTAAATTAAGTATCTTTCTCTCATCTAGTATTGGTAGTGT
Organism: Myocastor coypus; assembly: GCA_004027025.1. NCBI lineage: Eukaryota > Metazoa > Chordata > Mammalia > Rodentia > Myocastoridae > Myocastor > Myocastor coypus. The sequence goes on from PVJA010024289.1 coordinate 8,657, forward strand.
TTATATTTTATTTCTAAATTTATTTTATTTCGAAGTAAAATAAAAATAATATTTTTCATTAAGTGTACATAGTCTTTTAAAAATTTTAAGAGAAAAAATGTTTTAGCTATCTATATATATTGATATATTTACCATTGACATAATTATTTTATTCCTTTCTAGGAATGTGTGTGGTTTTTCATTTTCTGTATTATTTCTGAAAAACTTAGCTTGGCACATAAAATTCCAGTTTTCTGACAAGATTTTTTTGACCCCAAATTTTTTTATTTTGATCTAAGTTTTGAAGGCTGTTATTGGATCTAGGACTCCAAATGGAGTGTTCTGTTTTCTTTTAATATTTTAAAAGTATTTTCTGGTTGTCTTATAATTTCTATATATTCCAGTAAAGTCAGTCATCACTTAGTATTTCATAATTTACCTATGTGCAGTAGTCTTTTTTGCTCTGAAGAGTTTTTTTTTAATGAATTTAGGACAGAGTGTACAGGGTCCCACTAGGTAGATCAGACTCCTAGTGATTCTCCTGTTTTCAGCCCCCCAAACGCTGGGATTACAGGCACACATCCCCAGGCCCAGTTCCAATGGCCTTCTCAGTGTGCCTGAGGGGGCGGGGCCCACAAAGCACATGGGGATAAAACTCTGGCCGCTGTGCTCTGCCGAAGCAGGCTCTTTAGTCTTCTGAGCTATCTGACTGGCATTCAGATGGCTAGATAGATAGATAGATAGATAGATAGATACGTACATACATACATACATACATACATACATAGATACATAGATACATAGATACATAGACAGATACATAGATAGATACATAGATAGATACATAGATATAGATATTTTACCATTTCACCAGTTATGTGCCTAGGTCTTCTTTATGAATACTTTGTTTGGAGTGCACTAATTTCCTTAAGAAGGTGTTGAGTCTTTTCTCCACAACCCAGCAGTTGGGAGACAAAGTGATTCCCAGGATGATTTACAGCCCTCTCTTCATACAACTTTCTCCTAATACTTGATCCCTTAAAATCTAATCAATTCAATGTGCCTATGCTTTTATCTGCCTTTGCATCAGGTAGACTGCTGTTGTGTGTATTCTTTAACTGCCATCACAAGAAAAGGTCTCCCAAGAGGAATCTGAGGTCAATGAAGACTTCACTTCATGCATGCCCTCTCTTTCTGGGTTTACAATTCTACATAGCTGGTGGTCAGAAACTAATATATTATATTACATTATATTATATTATATAGAAAGCATTTACTCAACCTTAGAGAAAGTGAGTGTAAGACAACCAGGAGACGACAAAAGAATGCTGTGCTGGTCCTGATATTACTGATGAAGACTTGTGACTGGAAGAATGGAGAAGGTGCGGATTTAAGTAGTAATTGGAACACAAAAGCCAGATTAAGAACACAGAACGGACAGAAATAAGGCAAAATACTGTGAGACCTAAAATGTTACAGGCTTATCTTCAATCAAAGTCTCTTTTAAGCTACATGAGATTACTTTCTTTGGCTTACATACAGCATAACTAAGGAATGGACTACATTATCCCACTGCCAAGGAGTGGCTTGCTTAACTCAGTGTAAATCTGTTTACTTGGTCTCCTGATGCTCTTGCTCTGAGCAGGACCACCAGGATGCAGAATGTCAACACAATTTCTGATTCTACAGTTTTGCTTTTCCTTCAAAAACTTGAAGATTTTGAGAATCTATTAAATAATTAACTATAATATGAATGTCATGTGTCAAGCTTATCTTGGAAATTCTACTATGAGCTACATAAACAGAGGCAAGAATGGGAATAATAGTAAAGGAGCGAGCACTTCTCTATGCTACTTCTGTGAAAAATTCTTTATTTAAATTATTTCATTTGGTCCTTATATTAACTTGTCCAATAGCAGAGCCAGCCTTTCAGCATGGCAGATAAAAATGAATGCAAAGATCTAGAGTTTATGATGATTTCTTTAAAGCATATAATCAATAAACTTTACAGTTATATTCATGCTATCATAAATTTCTTTAATATTTAAATCACTGTTAGCTAGACTTCCTTTTGCTTGATGTTCAATGCATCTTGGTACTATAGTTTCAGTAGCTATGATAAGGGGCTGACAAACTTCCTCTGTCAACTGGACAGATACTGAATATTGTCTGCTATTTATGCAATATGGATTCTGTCATGAATACTCAACTGGTACAGCATAAAAGATACCTCAAAGTTACATAAACGAATGCGTGTGGCTATATCCTCGTAAATCTTTACTCACAAAAACGGGGATCTAGATTTAACCTATGAGCCATAATTAGTCAGCCACAACTTAAATGAATGCTTAATAACCTGAGTGAGGTGGGACATGGTATCATTGCCTCTAGACTGAACGACTTGGAGGGAATACCTGAGAGTTCCTGTCATAGAACTTTCATTATCCAGCTGCATAATCAGTGTTGCATGTACTGCACTTAAGCCAACATCACTCATCCATTCACCTTGACAGCAAGGCATGGTCATCTATTTAGTACTTCCCATTTACTAAACATGAAGTTGTCTGCATATCATTTGAGATAATCATATAAGAGTTACTTTTTAAATATGTTTTCAAGAAATTATAAAGGAAACTGAACAGGAGAAATATTAAAGAAACATTTCTTACACCTATAAATGAAAAGATAAATGAATAGATGGACAGATGGATGAATAGATAAATTGAAGAACAAAAATAACTAGTAAGCACAGGGATCAGGGGCTCAATTCCCAAGCCTGCCATGCCAACCCCAGCCCATAGCATGCTGAGATGGCAATTGAGACTGGAAGTGGTGGTACATGCCTGTAGTCTTGGGAAGCTATAAACAGGCAGGTCATTATAAGTCTGGTCTAGTAGTGAAACCCTGAACACCCTATACACCATTTCCCCTCCCACCGAGAAAAATAGTGGAGATTTAATTGAGACAGAACTTAAGATAAAGTCTCACATTGAAACAAAGGAAAATGAGAGAAGGAACAGGTGAATATATTAATCAAGAAAGTAGCATAATGGCTTCCCAACTATGCCTATGTCCTAATTCTCAGAACTCATGAATCTGTTCCCTTGCACAACAAAAGAGGTTCTGCAGAAGTGATTGTGCTTGCAGATTTTGACCTAAAGCACTTACCTTGGATTTTTCTGTTTTGGAGCCATTTGGAGCCATGTACGATTCAGACAGGTTATACTTGGGTTCATTTATAAAAGTTTTTCCAAATACTATTTTCCTTTTGCAACTCAATAATATTGTACTGTCCTTTGCAATTAAAAATGGTTTGATTATGAACACAAGTTCAATGATGTTTTGCAAGACCTCTGTTCCTATGTCAAAATAGTCTTCAAAATAAGATAATCTTAGGCCGAGGAGATAGCTCGGTAGAATAAGCACTTTCGTGGCAAGTGCAGGGTACTGAGTTCAATCCCTGGTGCCACACAAAAAAAAGATAAGCTTTTTCATTTCTAATGAAAATGGGTATTGTGAGCAAATGAACACATTAGTATAAAGGGTTTTTTTTGTTTTTTGTTTTTTTGTTTTCTTGTTTTTTTTTTTTTTTTTTTTTTTTTTTTTTTTTTTTTTTTTTTTTTTTTTTTTTTTTTGTCTGTATTCTATCACTTTAAGGAGAATAAAAAAAATAATAAAATTAGAAACTACAGAATTTCAAAAAAAAAGATGACAGGAATACAGCAATGGTTGTTATATTACATATGTAAAATTGATCAAAACATTAAGCATTAAATGTTTCTTTCAATAAATCGGTAGAAACTAGTATTACAATGATCTCAGATATCTTATGCATATATATTTTTCACTTCCTTATTTCTTTTTACTTTCTTACTCCAGGAAGAAGGGCTATCATTAAGAAGTCAACCAATAACAAACACTGGAAAAGTTGTGGGGAAAAGGAAACTTCTTCATTGTTGGTTGGTATGTAGAGTGGTACAACCGTTGTGGAAAGCAGTATGGAGATTTCTTAAAAACCTAGGACTAGAGGTCCCATTCAACCCAATTATCCCCCTCCATCTCGGTATTTTTCCAGAATAATTGAAATCATCATATCACAGCAATATATGTAATCCACATTTATAGCAGCATAATTTGTAAACAGCTAAATCTTGAAAACAACCTAAATAACTATCAACCAACTGAAGAATAAATAAAAAAGATGAGGTATTTTTATACAATGGAGTATTACTTAGCTATAAAAATGTATAAAGGTTTTACACATGTGGATAAATTTATCAAATATCTTCTGGGAGTATTTCATTCATCAATATTTAAATTTCCTGTATTAAATATATTTATTAGGATTATTATAATATCCCACATGTAGTTTATAAAATAGTTTCATTCTAACTTTTCCCCTGCATCTTTAATGTACTAGTTACTTTTTGCTGAGACAAAATACTCAACACTCAAAGTTAAAGGAGGCAAGGTTTATTTGGCTTACAGTTTATAAAGGTTCAGTTCATAGGTGGGTGGCTCCAAGGCACAGTGGCCTAGCAGAGGGCCATCACAGAAAACCAGTTTGGGGCAGGCAGTAGGCAGAAGAAGCAAGCAGCAAGCAATAAGTGGCAAGAAACAACCCTTTCTTCCCTCTGAGTCCCAGCTGCGCACTCTCACCCATAGAGCAGCACCCTTCATCCTACCCAGACCTTTGACACGCCAATGAGGGGACTAACTTATAACCACACACCCTTGATGCCAGCATCACACATTGACCCTCAGTGCCATGCGCCGTAGATACAATTATCTCTGAAAAGCCACACCTATGAAAGCATGAGACTTTGGGAGGACAGTTGGACAGTCATAATGGCTACCTTTGGGGCCTTTAAGTTCCTCAGCTCAGTATTTCAGGGTGTTCCTTCCATTCTCCACTGGTTTCTTCTGGCTATGTTGGGATTGAGCCCAAATTCAATCCACTTGACATGCCAATAGTTATTCTTTTGTCCCCAGCATCTATTCACATTTCATCAAAATTAGGGGCTGTTTTTGTAAGTGTACATTCTTGACTTCTATAATTGAACTGCTGCCTATTTAATCTCATCAAACACATGTAATTTTAAGGTTGTGTTTCATGAAATTCTTACTAACTCCCCATTAAATTTCATCACCTTTTGAAATGATTACTTAAGGCAGTTTCAGATGAAGGTGTCTTCTACAAATTATTGTTTCTGTTCAAAGTAAAATAGTAAGGGCCAGCCAAATAGCTCAGCAGATTAAAACACCTGCAGACAGGCACAGGGGCAAAGGGTCATGCTGAGGTGGCAATTGAGACTGTGCCTGGGGTGCACAACTGTAACTCCAGTTCTTGGGAGGCTATAAACAAGCAGATCACTACTAGTCCAATGTAATAGTGAGACCCTGAATACCCTGTAGACCCTTTCCTCAAATACAAAAAAAGATTATAAGTTATAGCATGAGTGTGTGTGTTATCTCTATGTGTATATATATTGTCTATGTCTGTGTCTCTGTGTATACTGTCCATGTGTGCATACATATTGTCGGTGTGTATGTGTAATCACCCATATCTATGTACACATAAAGAAAAAAACATTAGTTTTTATAAAATCGAGCTATATTTCTTTAGCAAATTTAGTTTTTCTTATATCCTACTTATGGGTGGGGCCTAAACAGCCAAGGAGAATTTTTATCAGTGACTAAGTACACTACACATTCAAATGAATAAGGAAAAACTGCTCAGCTCTGGATTCAGCTTAACAAGTGGACAGAGAACTAAGGAAAACCACAGGTATTCCTCACACCTCGTTCCAGCCACTAGCTTCAATCTTGTCCCCTGTGCTTCCTTTTCTAGGACTACTGCCAAGAAGTCAAGGAGGATGACTCAGATTCCTGGGCCTGCACACTCCTGGATGAGGTGCAAACGAACTGCAGCCTGACCACAAGGCAGCGCACCCAAGACCAGAGGAGGCGAAGGAGTCGGGTGATCCTGCAGCTGAATGATGAACCACTGACAGTGCCCGATTCATCTCCATTTCTGTCACCTATCTAGAGGTGAATCTTCCGTCCTTCAGTTTATAAAAGCTAACTAATTAAAAAGGCTTGGCATAAGAGATGGAATTCAGCTATTTTGTACTATAGTTATCTCCAAATGTTTAAATAGACTTTTTAGCAGAATACAAAATAAGATGCATAACAATTGTTCATTCACATTAACGATTAATAGAACAGAGACATTACTTGATAACCAAAGACAGTCCATTTCCACTGAAATCATCTGCTGGTTTAACCAAGCTGGCCCAGACTTTATATCCTACCGAGCTTCCTTCATGCTCATTAGAAGGGTATACTGAATCCAAGCTGTGCTTATTAAACATATATTGTGCCTACACTACCAGGATTTATAACAACAGACAAAAGTTAAAGACTATAACAAATCCATTGATGTTACACTACTCAACAAAATTCAGTATAATTGTGAAATTTATTAAGCAACAGAAAATATTGATGGATTGATAAAGCTTGAATTTTCTGATTTTAACTCGAAATTTAAAGGTCCTCTAACAGTATTGTAACATTTACAAGTCCTCATATGCACTTAGATGTTTTCTTTTAATGACCAGATGATTGTTCAAATTGGGTGATTCCAAGACTCTGTAACCCCCCAAAACAACATCACTGGTGAGCTCATGGAAAATCAAAAGTGAAATTGATGAGAAACAGATAAAGTTTAAAACAAACTAACCAATTTAGTTTCATTACTCAAGCAGAGTGAAATACAAAACAAACAATGTAAAAGGGTGTATATCCTTTGTGTTTTAGCAGTTCTTTAATTTTTAATGATTCTGAGTTTTGTGGTAGCTTTGTAAAAATGCTTCATGTAAGATTCATCTTCACAAGAAGGTTCATAACAATGGCATTGCTTAGAATAGTCCAATTAAAATTTTCACATTTGGTAACTTTGCATTACATAAAAAGTACACAATGGAATGTGAATCATTATCACATTTCTTTCTTGAAGTCAAACACTGAATTTACATGACACCAAAATTCCTTCTCCTACTGCTAGAAAAGCCCAAAACTTCTAAATATAAACCAAATGTATTAAGTCTGTGCACGGTGATGGCCATTCTGGGGACTTTTTACCTCTTAAAAGAAGACAAATTTATAATAACCCATTATGTATTATAAACAATCTATATTAGTTGCTGTTATTTTCTTTATCCAGCTAATTTCAACTGCATAATTATTTGTTTTTATTGCCAACCCCAACTTCCTGATTATACACTGCATAAGTAAAAACACCATGTCTGGATTTACTTCTTAAACTATTCTAGGTCCAAATGACTAAACTATGATGAAAATAAGGCAGATCTTGCTGAACTACTTCTGACTTCCTTACATAATTACATTAATTCCTTGCATCTCTTTGACATTAAAGAAACAGCTATCAGGCTGATTCTCAGCCACCTGATCTCCAACAATGACCTCACTTGCAAAATTTTATTCCAGTTCTAGTGCTTCCTTCTTACATTTAGACTAAGCCAGGAAATTTCCAGCCTGAGCAAGGGTCCTGAAATAGGCACAGTAAGCTGTACAAGTCAGCAAATTTGCACGTGAACCATGCCAAAAAGTCAGTTTTCAAGAACTGTGGTTTCAGAGTTATCTGCCTTCCTAATGTAGACTTTGAGGACCGCTATACCACTGCCACTATCAATAATTCCTGCAATACTATAGTAAAAAGTTGTTGTGGCATGAATCAACTTCACCATCTCATTACGTACTGAGTAAGTTAAGTCAGGAAGAAATCTACAGGACTCTTTCCACAATGTTAATGACCACTCTTGACATTCCTGACCTGAGAATCTCCAGCCACTGGTCCAATCAGAAGACATTTCTGGCAAGGTTTAGTCATTGCTATTACTCCACATACAGATATTGTGCAACTCAAGGAACACACAAAGCTTCATAGAGCTGTCAAAGACACAGCAGCAAATGTTATTTTGATCTGTTACCAAAGAGAAGATGTTGCTTAAAAGAGGATTTTAATCTCAAAGTGAATTGTACTAACCTAACTGTTCTTAGTATGTCATAGACAGAGTGAAGTTTTCAACCTCTACTTCAATGCTTTTATATTTCCTAAAGCCCACCTAAACCAGGCACAAGACTGGCTAGTGATGTGAGGTTGTAAAAAAAAAAACAGCATTTGAAATGAGAATACTTCAGAATTGTACCTAAATCTTTTCTCTATTTTATGACTAAACTTGCATATTTTTATCAGATAGATATATACAATGTGACCAACTTATACTAATTATGATTTTTAAAATTGCTTTGCATGCCATCCTAAGACTCATAGAACTCAAGGCTTACCAGATGAAGCTATTACCTGAAGAAGTGATAGCTGAAGATAAGGCCATGTTAAAACTGCATTGTGTTACCCTTTGAAGCCTCTCATATCCTCTTGAAAAATATAATGATACTTGGAGGCAAAGGCTTTTGGTTGAGCTGTGACTCTATAGGCAGCATCTGTGTTGAATAGCATATTTTAAGGATGATGTAACAATTGGATTTTATCTCCACTTACGAGGTCAGCCCCAGACTGGAAACTTTTTCCTTCGGAAAGGGAGGCTTCAACATGTCTCTTACTTTGCACAGACTTCACTGTAATCTGCTACAAGGAGCCACATCGTCTGGCAAAACTTGAAGGAGATGTCTGTGTCTGGCTCTATTATCACTGTACCTCTGGCAGGAGTGTTAAAAAAGTAGGCTCCCTGAAAACTGTGTCGTGGTTATACTTGGGTTACTGCCCAGTGATACAATGTCAGCAGTGTTTGTTTCCTCCTTAGCTCTAACCTGGAAGGGTGGCATGCAAGAAGGTTCTGGGTGACAGATAACATAGACATAGCGGGAAAAAACTGCTGCAGAGTCAATTCCAGACCCTGTGGGGACACACTGAAGTGACTATCAAATGACACAGTGAGAGGCACCATGGGCCAGCCCTCTGAGTTCCTAAGCTTTCAGTTGGCAAAATGAAAGCAAAGCAGATAATAAGATGAATCTAGTAATAAGATGAAAATAGTAATTTTGGAGGGAAAGAAACAGAGTGCATTTTAAAACATACTTTTAATGATAAAAATACTGGGTTAGAACTTTGACACCAATCAGAATAATGTCTTTAAAACCAAGGGACACACGTTTGCCAATCTGTCAAGACATTTGAAGAAATATCAATAGATCTATTAAACAAAATACTCACAAATTTAAAATGTGGAATTTTGCTGGTATTCATTGAAAATAATGGTTTGAGCCTAATGGAGTTACCATCCCAGTATACTACAGTCAGGATGGCTTAAATGAATGCTATCTATTTTCCCTCAGTTGTGGAAGCTGAAAGTCTAAGATTAGAGTATAAGGAAATTAGGTTCTTCTGAGACCTCTGCCCTTAGCTTGAGAATGATTATCGTCTCAGGGTGTCCTTCCATGGCCTTTTATCTGCTTCAGGGTACCTCCGCTTATAGGGACACTAATAGTGGTATATAAGGCTGAATCTCACAGTCTCATTTTAAGTTTAAAGACCCTATCTCCAGGTACAGTACAATAGTGAGTTACTTCAAGTTAGGCCATTTGCACATGAATTAAGGAGTATACAATTCAGTCTATATTATTACTGTTTAGCACCAAGTATAAAAGCCAGCTTAGAAAGAAGTGTGGTTTATTAATCCCTGGGTAGTGTACAAGTGGTTCAAGTTGACACAAATAAGTTTAACCACCACATACAGTGGTGCTTAATTCTAGTTATTCTGTTAAAAAGTGATATTTCATAATATTTTTTCAATTTAATGTACCTTTCAGGAAGCAAATCAGAAATATCAAAGTGAAGTAGAAGTTATAGAGCTTTCCTATCTACCACACATATGCATAGCCTGTTCTACTATTAAATCTCTACAACCAGAGTATGTGTTACAGTGCATAAACCTACCTTAGCTTATTAACAGCACAAAAAGCCCATCATTTGCATAAGAGTCCATTCAATCTTTGCAATGTCTTTGCAAATATATAATGATGTATATCCATCATTCTAATATTATATAAAATAACTTGACCCCTATAAGATCTTATGCACTTTGCCATTAATTTCCCTATCTTTCTATCATTATAGCCCTTTACCTATTTATTAGCTCTATATTATTAACCTTCTCAGAAAGTCATGTAGCTGGAATTCTCCAATAGGCAGCCTTTCTGATTGGCCTCCTTTACTCAATAATAACATTTAGGGTTCCTCTTCTTTTCCAGACTGCATAGTTCATTTCTTTTTAACACTGAATAATACCCAATTGTATGAATTGCCACAGTTAAGAAATCCATCTACCTATTTAAGAGCATCTTGGTTGTCTTCGTGTTTAAGACTTATGGATAAAACCACTATAATTATCTCAGTACATGCTTTATATAGAAGCATGTGTTTAATTCATCTGAATAAGTACCAAGGAATGTGGTTTTACTTCATGGCAAGAGTATATTGAGTTTATAAACAAATGAAAGACTGTCTTCCAAAGTGGCTATACCATTGTGCTTCCTCACTAACAGTGAATGGGATTCCTTTTGACCCACACACTCATGAACAGTTGGTTTCTGTGATATTTTCAATCTTAGCTATTCTGACAGGCATATAGTAACATCTTATTGGTTTAGTTTTCCTTAATGATCTATAAAGTTAAGTATCCTTTCATATGCTTCTTTGCTATCACTATATTTTTCAATAAGGTGTGCTTTAAATCTGATTTTTATTTTCGTATTGTTATGTTTAAGAATTAGTCTTGCCAAATTACTTTTGCCAATATTGTCTCCTCCGAGTGGTGACTTTTTCTCTCACTTTTTTGGTGGTGACTTTGACAGAGATTTTTTCATTTAAATGAGCCCAGCTTATAAATTACTCACCTAATTAATTATGGCTTTAGTGTTATATCTAAAAAATTTTCATCTTACACAAAATTATCTATGTTTTCTACAAGAAAAAGTGCCATTGGATTGATCTGTTACAATTTTGCATATGGTTAGATTTTTAAATTTCTGTGTGAAAATGTGTTATTGTTATTTTATCACATTCTATAGGGATTTATTAGAACACCATCAATGATTCATGGGAAATACCAGTTCCATGTTAAGTCTAAGGCATTTGATATTCATAAAGACAGTTATGTTAAGTTCAAGTACTTATTTTATATCATCATTAAGCTTCCCTTCTAGAGTGTTAATAACTTAAGTTTGCAGATCAAAAAATTAGAGAAAAAGAAGGTCTACAAAGATAGCTAATATTTTGGCCCTGGCCCTTCGAGATCAGTAATGATTTAATAAGAAAACCTGTACTGTAACATCCTATTACTCACTGGTGTCCCAAATTTTCTGTTCAAGGAGATTATGGGGCCACAGAGGGAAGGGATCAACAATTATAGTGTGCCTAAGGAGAGTCACCTAGAGATAAAACATTCAGGCTTTCACAGAGAGCAAAGTGATCAAGCAATGGCTATGACTCATCCAGATGGCTGACACTGAGAAAAGTTCTACAAAACGCTGTACATGATTTCAAGGTAAATCCTGAGGGGATCTGATTAACCTTGTCAGGTACAAAAGTTACATTATTTGCTATATAGGTCTTGCTTTAACTTGACCTTAACTACCCACCAGAAAAGTTTAACCACAAAGTATAAAAAGTAAAGCCAGATTAATATGCTAAGCTATGGGGCTGGGTAGATAGCTCAGGAGAATAAGTGCTTGCCTGGCAAGCTCAAGAACCTAAGTTCAATCCCTAGTTCCACAAAAATAAATAAATAAATAAAATTTTATATATATATATATATATATATATACATATATATATATATATATATATATATATATATATATATATATATATAAAGGCTCAAGTCAACAGCTTCCAACATTGCCAATTCTGCTGATAACCCACTACTATTATGGAATATTGAACTGCAAATATAACTGCTTTCTCTTAGTTAAATTAGGAAAAATATTTGTACTAACAGTGTTTTAAAAAGTTACCATATCTGGATCTGCATCTTATACTCTGAACAACTACTATGAAGACAACAATATGCATTTTATTAATTATTGTGACTGTCCTAATAATCTGTTTTGAAGCTGTCTCATTGTTATTTCTTTCTTATTAAAATTTTAAAAATACACTTTGTAGTTTACATTGATGTCTGTCATCCAGTTGACTTAATTTTATGAGCGATCTAAAGCATTTGCACGAATTGTGTTCTTTTTCTCTCTCTCCCCCCCTCCCTCCCTCCCTTCCTCCCTCCCTCCTCCTGTCCTGCCTGTCCTCTTCCCCCCTTTTTCCTGCTTCCTCCGTCCTTCTTCCTTCATAGGAAAGTGTGTTTATTCCAAGACCATTTGTGAAAACACTGACCTTCCTCCATTGTTCTTTCTTCAGACTGCCTCTGCTCCTTTGTCAAATAACAGAGGACTGTATTTATGTGAGACCTAATTCTGAGTCCCTGTTTTACTCTATTAATCTATGTGTCTACTTTTCAGCAATGCTATATTCCACAGTATGAGCCAGATGAACCATTTCCTTCTCTAAGTTATTGGTGTCAGCTATCTTGTCATTCATGGGAGAAATGACTAATATATTTAACAATAAGTGTACATTTAATCTCTATTTATTGTCATTTTATATTAGTACTTCCAGTACAATGTTGAAGTAATAAAAGAGAATATTTTTCCCTTTTACTTGATGCTGCAGAGAAGTCCTATTTCTGACCATTAAATAAGATGCTACCTATTAGACTTTTACAGATGTTCTTTATGAAGTAGAGGTAGTTTTCCTATAGTCTTAGTCTTATTTTGCCAAAAAAAAAAAAAAAAGTATTATGACTATTGGGTCTTTTCTACATTGAGTTAGTCAATCTCCTATTAGTATTATAATTAAGTATCTCAAGCTGAATGTCTTATAAAGAAAATAGGCTTGTTCAGCTCACAGTCAGAAAGTGCAAAGAGCATGGCACTGACTCTGGTGAGGAACTTCTAATACATCTCATCATGGTATAATTCTTAACAAGGACAAGAGCATGCATAATGAGGAGAGCGCACATGATAAGAAAGAAGTCAAAGAGAGGCTGAGGCTCCCACAGAGCTATGTTAATTCCTCTAAAGTCCCGCTCTGCCCACATAAGCTAGTGGCCTTCCACTAGGATTCAAGCTCCTCCCACCCTTTAATGTCTTTTCACTAAGCACCAATCTTCCAACTCTCAAGTCTCTCCGGGACAGAGTTAGAACATTTGCAAACCATAGCATGCATCTTTCTATATGATCATGTGGTTTTCCTGCTTTAGTTTATAAATATGATAGATTATATTAATTGTTCTACAAATGTTAAATCAATTTTGAATACCTGCAATATATTCCACTTGATCTTAGTTTATCATCTTCAAAGTCTGAAACTGGATTCAATTTGCTACTATTTTTGAGTATTTTCACATTTGTGTTCCTGAGAGACTTTTGTAGTTTTCAAGTCATATCTTTTGCTTAAGTATTAAAGTAATGCTAAGTTCATAGAATGAGTTAAGAAGTGTTCTCTCTGCATCTACCTTCTGGAAGAGACTTTAGATAATTAGTAACACTTCTTCCTTAAAGGTGTGCTAGGCATCCCAGTGAATCTATCTGGGCCTGTGGATCTCTGTTGTGGGAGGTTATAACCAAGAATTTATTGCATCTGTTCAAAAGACATAGATCTACACATATTGTCAATCTCTTCCTATTAAAGTTCTAGAAGATTGTGTTTTTCAAGCAATTTGTCCTTTTCATCTATGTCATCAAATTTCTAAACTAAAGAGTGTTGTGCATATTCTTTCATTATCTTTTTAATGACAATGAGATCTGTGGTTCTCTTCAATTCCAGAAACTACTAATCTGTGTCTTTTTTCCCCCTTGGTTTGACTATAGGCTAATCGATTTTATCAGTCATCTCAAAGAACTCACTTTTGATTTTGTTTTTTGTTTCGTTTTGTTTTTAAAAATAGATGAGCTTTTATTTCATTGGCACCATTCTTGCCTAAGCGATCTTCTGGTCCTAGGCAGAGTTTAATAATCAAATTGGACGCTGCAGGACTCAGTTTAGCTTGTGATGGAGTGTGAAGAGATGCTTGCCAGTTGATAACCTTCACTGGTGTTTCTAAATGTGCTTGTGCCAAGAAAGGCGGTTGTTCTACCAACATTCAGAAAGAACAATGCCAACTCTCCACTAATCTCAAAACCTTAGCCTGTTCTTAGCAATACTTCAGGTGCAATATAATTGGGACTGAAGAATGTGCTGGACATCGCTGGTGCTGGACAGCGGCTCTGTGCTCCAGAGGCTTTCGTCTCATACTCAGTTAGTCTCCCCAGGCATTTAAATTCTATATGGAACAACATGTAGAAAATGTCCTCAGATCTCATCAGCAATGTCTACATCATAAAATACAACTAGAAAATGAAATGATGAGGGTTGGATTATCTCAAGATGCCCAGATCAAATGAGAAAAATGCCTTGTCAAAAAGAATCTATATTCGTGTCAAAAGGGCTTAAATGGACAAGTCTATGTTAGTCAAGATAAAGACACTGGGAATAGGAGCATTTGCTGAAGTCTGCCTAGCATGAAAAGTAGGTACTAAAGCTTTGTATGCAACAAAAACCCTTTGAAAAAAAGATGTTCTGCTTCAAGATCAAGTTGCCTGTGTTAAAGCTGAGAGAGATATCTTGGCTGAAGCTGACAATGAATGGGTAGTTCATTGATTTTGTTAATACATTAAATAAATCAATTTCTGTTTTTAATTTCTTTGATTTTTATTCCAGTTTCCTTTGTTTTTCTACTTCCTTTGGGTAGCTTGATTTTTCTGGTTTTTCAAGACAGAATTTTATCAGTTATAGTTTTCTTCTTCTCAATGCTTTATATTTTCCTCTAAGCACTGCTTTCTCTGTACCCAATAGACTTTGATACTCTTATTTTCATGAACTTAAAAATATTTAAAATTGTATTGAGTTCTTTCTTTGAACTCTGTGTTCCTTAGAAGCATGTAGTTTATATATATATATATATATATATATATATATATATATATATATTTTTTTTTTTTTTTTTTACTTTCTAGACCCCTACTGATGTAGTCCCCAAGGTTATGCCCCATGCCCTACTTTCTCCAACTTGAGCTTGCTTCCTAATTCACCTCTAAACTATTAGTTTGCCCATTGTTAAGAAAGCACTCTCAGAATTTGAGTACCTCTCCAGAAATTCCTTAATCAATTCAAGTAAGTAACTGAATAATAACTGTCACAATTAGAATCTTATTGTTGGCCTTTGGCTCCCACACCACCAGAACTTCTTTCCCGCCCAGAACCTGAACCAGCAGGCATGCAGGTAGGACTCTGTGCCTGTGCCCCGCTCCACCAGAACTTCTTTCCCACCCAGAACCTGGGACTGATGGGTGCATGGGCAGGAACTCTGGGCCTGGGCCCCTGTGCCACCAGAACTTATTCCCCACCCAGAGCCCAGCCCCGGCATCTGCTGTGAAACCCAGCAGAAAAATTTCCTGCAGAGAGGCTGGGGTCAGAGCTTCCAGCTAATCCAGGAAATGAACATCTTGCCAGAGGAGCACAACAGGTCATTTCCACAATCTATAGCAGGAAGAAGCTGAGCACAGCAGCCAGACCCAGCCAGGAACATCTGGACAATATCAAACTTGGTAGATCTGGACTCAAATTTCGGTGGGCACTAACGGCATAACTTCACCAAAATTCTACACAAAAGGCAAGAGGACAGTGCTACACAAAAATGACAAAGAAAAGGAGCAAGATGCAATCTCAGGTCCCAAGTTCACCCAGGACAAATGCAGGAGACATTAGCATAGAAGAAAATGGGAAATATACAGCTGAAATCACTTAATTAATAGCATCTGAAGTAAAGAAATAAATATAGAGACATATAAAAGTACTCTAATCAGAAATAACCTCTGAAGTAAAAAAAAAAAAAAAAAGACATCTCTGAAGTAAAGGAACAACTACAGAAAGGCACAGAGGAGATCAGATCACAAATAATCTCTGAAGTGGAAAAAGATGGGATAACTAATGAAAGACTTAATAAATGTTTCTAAAGAAGACATTGATAAAAATTAGAGAATTGAACAATGACGGAATCCTTGAGTGAGCAATATAACAAAGAAATAAATCACATGCAGCAGTTTCAAAGATGTAGATAAGACAATAAAATCTATATCACAAACTGGCAACACTGTATGAATGAAAGTGAAGATAGAGTTTCAGATCTTGACACAGTTGCAGCTGGTGAAAAGGTAAGAAAGGATATCTTAAAATCAACTAGGATGCAGGCAAAAATAATTCAACATCTGGAAGATGATGCTAAGATGAACAATGTGAAACTAATAGGCATCAACAAGAAAGAAGGAGTCAATACAAATTGGGCAAAAGTAATAGCAGAAAACTTCCCAAATATGAGAAAATGATCTGGCATTCAGGTACCTAAAGCATACAGAGCTCCAAATAACATCAAGCCAATTAAAAACACACAGAGATATGTAATAGCCAAGAACCTAGAAATCCAATAGAAGAACAATATACTGAAAGCCACTAGAGGATCACATTTAAAGGAAAATTCATCGAATAATGGTAGGTTTCTCTTCAAAAATCATGAAGTCAAGAAGAGCATGGAGCAGAGAGCTTTAAGTCCTCCATGAAAACAAATTCCAGCCCAGAATGTTATATCCTGCAAAACTGTCTTTCAAGTATGACGGAGAAGTGAAATATTTCCATAACCAAGAATAATTAAACAAACTTGCAATGACAAAGCCAAGCCTACACAGACTCTAGGAGATATTTTAAAGAGGGACCAAAATGACCCAAACTCCATGAATGAGAACAAAAAGAACCCAGCAAATAGGACAACCAATCAAATACAGGGGAAAACAATAGTAGGTAAAAAACAAGTCAAACATAACTCAATACATTTCAATTACAACCATCAATGTAAATGAACTAATTCTCCAATAAAAAGAAATAGACTCACACAATGGATTAGGAAGCAAAATTCAACAGTATGCTGTATACAAATAACACACCTAACTCATAAAGAAATTTATAGGCTGAAAATCAAAGGATGGGAAACAATACTACTTGCCCTAGCACCTCAGAAAAAATGTGGAGGCTGCAATCCTGTTTGCAGATAGTCTGAACTTCAAACTAAGATTGACCAAATGAAAAAAATAAGGCCACTACATACTGGTTAGGGGGGAAATTCAAAATGAAGAGGAAACACTCAAATATATACACACCCAACATAGGAGCACCCAGCTATATAAGAAAAATCTAATATTCAATACCAGAATCTTAACAAAGACTGTAATACCCTTTTATCCCAAAAAGATAGGTCAAGCAGACAAAAAGTTAGCAAAGAAATAGTAGATTTAAACCAGAACTTGGAACAACTGGACTTAGTGAACTTATACAGAGGGTTCCGTCCAACCACTTCTGAATACACAGCTTTTTCGGCTGCACATGAGACACTTTCTAAAATAGACCACATACTAGTCTATAGGCCATGACTAACTATATGCAAGAAAACGGAAATTATTCCCTGCATATTATCTGACCACAGTACAATGAAACTGTAAATAAATGACAAAAGAATCCACAAGATGCCCAGAAATATATTGAAATTAAGCAGCACCTTCCTCAGAAGCCATGGGTTACAGATGAAATTAAATAAAAAATTAAACAATATTTACAATTTAATGAAGATTCAAACACAACCTCCTGCAATTTATGGGATGCAATGAAAGCATTTCTTAGAGGGAAGTTTACAGCTGTGAACTTGCACATTAAGAAAACAGACTGGTAACAAATAAATACTATAATCCTGCACCTGAATCGTCTAGGAAAGGAAGAGCAAACCAAACCCAAAGCCGAAAGATGGGAGGCAATTATAAAGATTAGAGCAGATATTACCTCAATTGAGACAAAGAATACAATACAAAGAATTAATTAATCAAAAGCTGGGGTTTTTTCAAAGATTAAATAAAATTGATAAGCCCCTGGGTAACCTCATCAAAAAGAGGAAAGAAAAGACTCAAATTCAAGAAATAACGGATGAAACGGGAGAAATTACCACAGTCCCAGGGAGATTCAGAAGATCATCAATAGCTACTTTGAGAATCTTTACTCTCACAGAATTGAAGACACAGATGAAACAGACAGATTCCTAGAAAGGTACAGTTTACCAAAACTGAATCAAGAAGACATAAGAACTCTCAATAACCCAATAACAGTCAGTGTAATTAAAAAAAAAACCCTACCAACGAAGAAAAGTCTATGTCTTGATGAATTCACCACTTAATTCTATAAAAAATTTACAGAAGATATAATCCCAATACTCCTCAAACTCCTCAATAGAATTGAAAATGATATAATCCTATGAAAATCTATTCTGGAAGCAAGTATTATATTGACACTCAAGCCAGAAAAGGTGCAAAACAGAGAACTACAGGCCAATCCCTCTCATGAACATAGATACAAAAAATCCTCAATAAAATCTTTGCAAATAGAATACAGCAAATTATTAAGAAGAATATACATCATGACCAGGTAGGACTTATCCCAGAGATGCAAGGATGGTTCAAAACTATAAATGTAATACACTATATCAGTAGAGCCAAATCTAAAAACCGCATGATCATCTCAATTGATACAGAAAAGGCTTTTGAAGATTTCAATACTCATTCATGTTCAAGCTACTGCAGAAAATTGGAGTAGATGCCCTCTACCTCAGTTTGACAAAAGCCATCTATGACAATCCAATAGCTAACATAATTATAAATGGGGAAAAACTGAAATCTTTTTCTCTCAGATCTGGTGCAAGCCAAAAATGTCCTCTATCACCACTCCTATTCAATATAGTTCTGAAATCATTAGCTACAGCCATTAAACAAGAGAGAGAAATAAAAGGAATAAGAATAGACAAAGAAGAAGTTAAACTATCATTATTTATTGATGACATGATACTCGGAAAACCCAAACACTCCACCAAGAAGCTACTAGAATTAATATGCAAATTCAGTAGCATAGCTGGATGCAAAGTCAACACACAAAAGTCAATGGCAAAATTTGGGGCTGGGGAGATAGCTCCGAGGCACAAGTGCCTGCTGGGCAAGTGCAAGGTCATGAGTTCGAACCCTGGTCCCACAAAAAAAAAAAAAGTCAATGGCATTCCTCTACACAGATAACAAACACTGAGAGAGAAATTAGAGAAAGAATATCTTTTACAATAGCACTACAGAAAGTGAAATACTTAGGAATTACTGTAACTAAAGAAGTAAAAGATTTTAGTCAATGAAAATTATAGTACTCTGAAAAAGAGATTATAGAGGATTTCAGAAAATGGAAAGGTATTCTTTACTCTTGGATGCCAAGAACCAACATTGTGAAGATGGCCATACTCCCAAAATTGCTATAGATATTTAATGTATTCCCTATCCAGATACCAAAAACATACCTCATGGACCTGAAGAAACCATTTCTAAAATGTATTTGGAACCAGAAAAGACCTATAATAACAAAGACAATCCTGGGCAACAAAGATAAAGCAGGAGACATTGCAAGTCCTGACCTAAAATTATACTGAAAAGCTATAGTAATAAAATCAGTATGGTATTGGCAAAAAAAAAAAAAATAGACCCAAGGATCAATGGAATAAATTATAAGATGCAGAAGCAACTACAAACACACTCAGCCACCTTATCTTCAACAAAGGGTGTAAACATGTTTACTTGAAAAAAGATGGCCTGTTTAAAAAATAGTGCTGGAAAAACTGGCTCTCTACATGCTGGAAACTAAAACTTTACCCAGATCTATAACCATGCACTAAACTGAAGTCAAAATGGTTTAAAGGTCTAAATATTAAAACAGAAACAATAAGTCTCCTGGAAGAGAAAGTAGGAGAAAATCTTGAAGACATCAGGATAGGCAAACAGTTCATAGACAAAAATCAAATTGCACATGTAACAGTTGAAAGAGTCAACAACTGGGGCCTCCTCCTATTGAGAAGTTTTTACACATCAAAAGAAATTACTCACAGAGTAGAAAGAAAACCTTCAAATATCAAAAAAAAAAAAAAAAAAACTCATAAGTATTCAGACAAAGGCCTTCTATCTAGAATTTCTAAAGAACTAAAAACATTAGGGTCCCAAAATTAAAAAGACCCAGTCCAGAAATGGGCATTTGAGGTGAACATGCACTTTTTAGAGGAAGAAATACTAGAAGCTTATAAATACATGAAGAAATGCTCCACATTGCTGTCCATCTATGAAATGCAAATTAAAACAACACTTAGATACCATCTCATACTGGAAAGAATGCCTATCATAAAGAAATCAACCAACAACAAATGTTGGAGAGGCTATGGGAAAAAGGGAACACTTCTCCACTGTTGGTGGGAATGCAGACTGGTACAACCATTATGGAAATCAGTGTGGAGACTTCTTAAAACACTAAGACTGGAAATGCCATTCAATAAAGCTAAAACCCCTACTGGGAATTTTCCCAGAAGAACTGAAAATACATCATAGTGACATCTGTGCACCTATGTTTATAGCAGCACAATTTGTAATAGCCAAATCTTGAAAACAACCAAAATGCCCATCATCTGAAGAATGGTTGAAAAAGATGTAGTATTTTTATACAATGGACTATTACTCAGCTATAAAGAATTGTAAACTCGACACCTTCTATATTAATGGATGTATCTTGAACATATATTCATAAGTGAAATACATCAGAGCTACATGTGTAAACATCGTATAGTCTCCCTAGTGTAAGAACACAAAAGAAGAAATAAAAATGGAATGGCATAACACAGTTGAATGGAAATCAAGAACTTAAGGATTAAACAATGAAGAGACAGCAAACAGAAAAATTAGGAAACATGGCAGGGGCAAAATCATACACTTATATAAACAGGATGAATTAGACAATGGTCCTAAGAATCTCCAACAGGTTTTCAATAGAGGATAGCAATGTGTAATACTAAAACCATGCTTGGAATGCCTGTCATTCAGGTCTTTGAGATGTGTGTTTTTGTTTTTGTTTTTATTTGTTTATTTGTTTGTTTATTTGTTTGTTTGTTTTTGCAGTATTGCAGTTCAAACTCATGACCTTGCATTTGCTAGGCAGGCACTTGTGCCATGGGGCTATCTCCCTAGCCCCCACGTTTCCTCCTTCTTCTTTTTTTTTTTTTTTTTTTTTTTTTTTTTTTTTTTTTTTTTTTTTTTTTTTTTTTTTTTTTTTTTTTTTTTTTTTTAAGTATGGGAGATTAAACTCGGGACCTTGAGCTTGCCAGGCCAGCACTTACTCTACTAAGTTATCTCCCCAGCAAGATGTGTGCTGCTTCTCATGTCATTTCAATTATTGCTCTACTCTCAGGTAAATGTTTGCTTTTTAAAGAGGAAAAAAAGGTATAATAAAAAGAGATTAAGAGAGAAGTAAAAATGCTGTAGGACTGACTTGCTACAATTTTGAATATGGTTAGATTTTTAAATTTCTGTGTAAAAATGTGCAACTTTTTTATTGCTTTCTATAACGATTTATTAGAAGATCAATGATTGATGGAAAATACTGGTTCCATGTTAAGTCTAATGCATTGGATATTCAGAAAGAAAGTGGTGTTAAGCTCAAGTACCTATGTTATGGAGTAATAGTATCACTAAGCTTCTCTTCTGGAGGATTAATAACTTAAGTTGGCAGACCAAAAAATTAGAGAAAAAAAAAAAAAAACGCTGCAAAGATAGCCAGTATTTTCTCCCTAGCCCTTCAAGGTCAGTGAGGACTCAGGACATAAGAAAACTTGTACTGTAATATCCTGTAACTCGGTGGTGTCCCAAATTTTCTGTTCAATGTTCAATGTTATGGGGCCACAGAGGAAAGAGATCAACAATGTATAGTGTGCCTAAGGAGAGTCACATAGAGAGAAAACATTCTCTCAGGCTTTCACAGAGAGCAAAGCGGTCAATTAATGAGCATAATTCAACCAGATGGCTGACACTGCAAAAGTTCTACAAAATGTTGTACATGGTTGCAAGATAAATACTGAGGGGATTTAACTAACCTTGTCAGATACAAAAGTTACATTTTTTTGTTATATAGTTCCTGCTTTAACTTGGGCTTAACCATCCAGTAGAAAAGTTTAACCACAAGGTATAAAAAATAAATCCAGATTAATATACTAAGCTGTAAAATGCTCAAGTCAACAACTTCTGACAATGCCAGTTCTACTGATAACCCACTACTATTATGGAATATTATACTATGCATACAACTATTTTATCTTAGCTCAGTGAGAAGAAATATCTGTACCAATAGTGTGTAGAAAAGTTATCAGGTCTGCATCTTGTACTCTGAACAACAACAATGAAGACAACTATATGCATTTTATTAATTATTGTGTCTGTCCTACTAACTTTGTTTTGAAATTCTTTCACTGATATTTAATTTTATTAAAAATAATAAAATTATAAAAAATAAAAGCAAAGCTACATAAAAAACAATTAGAATCTTATACCTTTAAATCCCATCATTCCTTGAAATATATTATGACTCTAGCTGAATGCTTCAAATAAGATACTATAGGATTAAACAATGCATATGTTGTATTTTGTTCAATACATATTTATGATAAAGTTTAATTTATAAAGTAGGCATGACAAGAGATTAATAATCACTAACAATCATAAAATGTCATAATTAAAATACTATAATAAAAGCTTTATGACTGTGGTCTCACTCTCAAAATATCTTATTATACATTCACATTTTATCTTACAAAAATACTGCATGGCTGCTCCTTGGTTTGTCTGAATTTCCAGCACTGCTATTCTAATGACTTGAAGCCATTCTTAAGTAAAATAAGGGTTCTCTGAACATAAGCACTGTTATACCAAGACAGGAAATAAGATAACTGAGATCGTTACTGAGTTGCTGACATATGTTTGGAACATACACTGCAAATACCATGACAGAAATGACTCGTGTCTAGCAAGGACAAGAGTAGAATGTCACCAATTTCACTGCTACTCAGAGTGGCTCACAATTTAAAGCCAATGAATTGTTTATTTCTGAGAGTTTCTAGTTAATGTTTTTAGATGATGGCTGGCCACAGGATATTGAAACTAAAGAAAGGGAAACCAGCCGGGTGTGGTGGCTCACACCTGTAATCCCAGCACTCAGGAGGCTGAGGCAGGAGGACTCGTGCGAGTTGGAGACCAGCCTGGGCTACAAAAGTGAACTCAGGACTAGCCTCAACTGCATAGCGAGACC
>PVJA010024290.1:6386-32110 GCA_004027025.1 Myocastor coypus
AAAAAAAAAAAAAAAAAAAAAAAAAAAAAAAAAAAAAAAAAAAAAAAAAAAAAAAAAAAAAAAAAAAAAAAAAAAAAAAAAAAAAAAAAAAAAAAAAAAAAAAAAAAAAAAAAAAAAAAAAAAAAAGCCTAATGTCCCAAAAAGCAGGGAGCAATAAAAAGGTCTGAGGGAGAGCTGATGTCTCTCATGTGTAAATCCTGGAAAGCTGGGATTCAAGGCTGCAGACAACAGCTTCTCCTGCCGGTGCTCTGTTCTTTGATCCCTTGCTTGGCATATTACCAGCGAGCATTTGTGTGAATCTAGTGTTAGGCAAATGGCAGAAGTCATAGTGATAGCAGTCTGTATTCACCAAGTAATTATACACATTCCTTAGCCTCCCTTTAACCCTCAATAAAAGTGAGATGCTTCCAGGACTCTGGGGTCACTTTGAGAGAGAGACTAATCTCAGTGAGACCACTGAAGCTACATTCATCTGGTCTTCTCTGCATTTCTTTCGGTACCGAATCATAACATCCAACACTCCATTGAGGCGAAGGAATACAATTTCCCCTTGATTGTCTGGGTCAATCACTCCTGACAACACCATTACTACCTTTGAGCTTGTTTCCTCAGAGGCATGAGGTGACCAAAGTGATCAGAGGAATCTTAGCTCCCAGTTTAATAATGTCATTGTTGTGCTTCCGGGTGCAAGCCTTGCCCCCTCTGGAACTAGGACTTCTAGTCCAGAATATAAGGTTTTGTAGACAGTAAGCAAAAATATTGCTAATTGATCACTAGGGATAATGGTGAGTAGCACTATTCCTATTTCCACACCTTGATTCCTGGACCCATGAGTTCCAGCTGCAGAGCCAGAGTACCATAGAGAGAACACTGATTCAAAACATATACAGCCTTTGTAAGTACCTCACTCCAGCCATGCAAGCTATTTCCACCTATCTAGTACTGTAACTGTATCTTGCAAAGACCATCCCACCTTTCTGCCAATGCAGCTGCTTCTGAATGTTAAGGCACATGATAAGGCCGTTGAGTTTCATGAGCATGAGCCCACTACTACACCTCCTTGGCTGTAAAAGTTTTCCTTTGTCAGAGGCAATTCTGTGTAGAATTCCACAGTGGTGCATAAGGCATTCTGTAGTTCCACATATCATAGTTCTGGCAGAAGTGCTCCATATTGCAAAGGCAAATCCACATCCAGAGTATGTATTTATGCCAGTGAGAACAAAGTGCAGTTCTTTCCTTGATGAAAAAAGTGGTCCAGTGTAATCAGCCTCCCACAGGGTTGTAGTTTGATCATGCTGGGGAACGGTGCCATACTGGAGACTCAGTATTGGTCTCTGTTGCTGACATATTGGGTATTCAGCAGTGGCTACAGTGAGATCAGCCTTGGTGAGTGGGAGTCCATGTTGCTGAGCCCATGCATAACCTCCATCTCGGTCACCATGGCTATTCTGTTTATGAGAGCACTGGGCAATGTCAGGAGTGCCTGAAGAAGAAGGTTGATCACTACGCACAGAATGAGTCATCTTTTCCTCTTCATTATGCAAGTCTTCTGCTGATGTCTCCTTTTGGTGAGTGTTTACATGGGAAACAAATATTTTTCCACCCTTTGCCCGTATGGAAAAGTCTATCCACATGTACCTTTCCTGAATAACTTGGTCACCAATTTTCCAATCATGCTCCTTTCAAGTTTCTCAGCAGCTGGCCAGACCACTGGCTATAGCTCATGATTCAGCATATAGTCATACATCTGGTCATTTCTTCTTCTAAGCAAAATGTGCTACCAAGTGCTCTGCTCGAAGTTCTGCTCATTGTGATGATTTTCCTTCACGACTGTCCTTCAGTGATGTCCAAGAAAGGGACTGTAATACTGCAGATGTCCACTTGTAGAAGGTGCCTGCATAGTGTGAAAAGTCATTTGTAAGCCCTAGTCTTCTCTTCCTCCAATAGCTGATTATGTGGCACACTCCACAATGCCATAGGTGCAAACTAAGAAATAGAAGGCAATATAGCAGGCATAGGAACCCTAGGTATCTGGGCAACTTCCTCACGCAATTTACTTGTAACTTCTGGTCCTGTCCTGGCTCTGTCACAAATGTACCACTTCCATTTAAAGATAGACTGTTTCTGAGCATGTCCACCTTATGACTTGGTGGATCAGATAATATCCAGGCCATGACAGGCAACTCAGGTCTCATGGTGACCTGATGTCCTATACTCAAGTGTTTAGTCCACCAAGGCCAAGTAGCAGGTCAATAGCTGTTTCTCAAAAGCGGAGTATTTGTCTACAGACGATGGCAGAGTCTTGATCAAAAATCCTAAAGGTCTATCTACCACTGAAATTTCAAGCACCGTTGGATCTGCTGGATAATATGATCCCAAGGGCTGAGCATCCAAATCAGCAACCTGGGCCCATTGTAGAGATTTTTCTTGTTCTGGGGCCCACTCAAAATTAGCAGCTTTTCGAGGCACTCAGTAAATGGGCTGAAGAAAGATACCTAAGTGACGAATGTGTTGTTTCCAAAATCCAAATAGGTCCACGAGGTGCTGTGCCTCCTTTTTGGTAGTACAGTACCCCAGATGGAACAACTTATCTTTACCTTAGAAGGAATATATCTGCATACTTCACACTACTGGATTCCTAGAAACTTCGCTGAAGTAGAAAGACCTTGAATTTTTGTGGGATTTATGTCACATCTTCTGGCTCTCAAATGCTGTATTAACAAATCCAAGGCTGCCATCTCCTGCTTATTAGGCCCAATCAGCATAACAGCATCAATGTAATGGGCCAGTGTGATATCATGAGGACGAGAAAGGTGATCAAGATCCTTATGAACTAAGTTGTGCCATGGCAGGAGAGTTAATGTACCCTTGTGGTAAGATAGTAAAGGTATATTTCTTGTCTTCCCAGCTGAAAGAGCATTGTTTCTGATGGTCCTTATTGATAGATATCGAGAAGAAGCCATTTGCAAAATCAATAGCTGCATACCAACTACCAGGAGATACGTTAATCTGTTCAAGCAAGGAATCCACATCTGGCACTGCAGGTGCAACTGGAGTCTTCTGCAAAACTGGAAACACTGAAGAAAGACTTACTGTATGAATTAGAGAATTAAGTGATAAGGTGGTGGGAACCACCCCCCTTGTATCCTTCAAGTTTTTGATGGTGCCACCAATCTCAGCAATCCCTCCAGGAATGCAAAACTGCTTTTGGTTCACCATTTTACCAGGCAAAAGTAACTTTAATGGCTTCCATTTGGCCTTTCCAACCATAATATCCCTCACATGACAGGCTAGGGCACCAAATTGAGGGCGCTTCTAAGTACTGAGTATATCTATCTTAATTATACATTTCAGAATAGGGCAAATCACTACAGAACGAATTCAAAGGCCTATTTGACCCACTGTGAGTTGGACCTTTGCTAAAACTCCATCGATTTCCTGAACTCCATATGCCCCTACGCTTATCAGAGGGCCACTGTGATGTTTTGGATGCCCTGGAATCAGTGTCAGTTTAGAACTAGTGTCTAGTAGTCCCCTAAATGGCTGTTCATTCTCCACACTCATAAAACTCATTCCCATGCTTGATCATTAGGCCTCTGCCTATTCTTTGGGAGAATAATGGCTCTCCTCATGGATGATATTATGTGCCTCACGCTTAGGTGCCCTACAAGATTTAGGCCTGTTTATGGGCCTGGAGGCAAAAATGGGTGGTGAGGGTAAGTCCTAAGGAGTCTCAGCATTATCCTATTTGTTTGATACAGTAATAGGTAATTCCAATACATTAGGAGACACTAACACTGCAGGAGTTGGGCAGTGATGTCTCCCTGCCAAAGTGGGTGGGGAAATTTCTTCCTCTGGCAAAACAATATCATTAGCATCAAGGAACTCAATATCCTCAGCCTCCTCAGGCTCCCCCCTCACATCATGTATGGGATCCCATTTTTTTCTCATCGTCACGCTCATGTTTGTTTCAGATACCCTTCAAGGCTGAGCCTGAAATTTATATTGCCGTTCAGCTAATCGAATTATGAGGGACTGCATTTAGGTTTTTGCATTCTCACCTTGTGATCAAAAGAGAGATTATTTTTCAGGACACATTGAGAAGCTTTTACATTCCTGATTGAATCTTTGAGCTTCTTATTTTCACTCATAAGGTTATTCAGTGAGGCTGACCAACCAGCTGGCATCATCATACTCCTTACTCTGCCAAAAAAATTGAATCACTAAATTTCTAGCATCTCATAAGTAATGAATTAGGATAATCAAATGTATCTATACAGCATATTAGTTTAAGCAGCTTGTGCCAAGGTTTAGCAGCATACTCCATACACCCAGGAGAGAGCATGGTGTCTTTAGGTCTCATCAAATCACAGAGCTAACTCTAAGAACTTCTAAAGCCATTAAAAAATGTGATCATTATATCCTGTTCTACTAGCACCACTCTCTCTACCAAAATTTGTGTCAGTGAGGGTTTTACCAGAGTTATAGATATAACACAAGATGTCCAAATGTATGAGACATTCCAAGATTGGCTTAGTCAGATACCGAACTGGATGAGAAAGTATGCAGAGAGCTCTACACAGTAGAGACTGAAGGATTTAGTCCAATGTCTGGAACTCACTTCAGTGTTCCACGCAAATCCTTGTCAGAAGGCTGAAGGATCCAAGGCAAAAGCCAACAGTCTGCGCTAGAGCCAGGAGACAATGTCCAAGCTGACCACAATATCTGGAGCTCCTTTCAGGAAGAGTGGGACACTCCATCTTTCCCTACTGTCCTTTAAGCAGTGAGTCACTGTTGGGTGAGGTCTCCACACCTTGGATTGTGGAATTGTTAAACCAATTTAGTTAAATTCTTGTCACCTCAAGTTGACGTGTTTGTTCAACTACTATACTATTTGTTAGGGTACAATAATAAGCAAGAACATAGAAGTGTATAGAACAAATGTAACTATATATCCACTGACGTGAAAATGATGGTCAAATTTGTTTCCACATCATAGACATAAGTTGCTTTCTTCAGAAATGTATATAGTTTTTGCTGCTCTTAATGGAAAAATCACCTTGCAAATGGATTAAAAATTATGCATTTGTGTGTATGTGTTCCTGTGGTGTGTGTGTATGTGAGTGTGTAAGCGTCCGTGTGTGTCTGTATTTGCTCATGTACGAGTAGCAGAGCATCATGGTCACTTTATTTGAGAATCTCTATTTCTACCAGTTGAAAACATAAAGCCTTTTATTTTCCTGGGAGCTGAAAGTATTGAGCCGTTTGTGCTCTCTTAGGTAAGGTGAACTTGAGATGCCAAGAAATAATTTGTTGTGCAGAGGATAACCCACTATTGCTGGACTATTTCCTGCTCATTGGATAACTGTTTAAACCCAAGGAGAATTTAGAAGTATTTAGATTTTCCCTCAGCACTTGCCTTCATGACTTCTCATACCACTGAGCAAATATTTAGCAAAAAGAAAAATAACATTTTTCCCAATTGACAAGTAACTCAACAGGTGTTATCAAGTCATTGTAGCTTTATAGAAGCTAAATGCACTCAGTTAATAATGGATGTATCTGTGTATTTATTCCATGTACTTCATCACCTAAAGAGTATGGCTTATTTTAGACAATGCAAAAAAATCATTAAGTTTAAAATGTAAAGAAATATGACATTTCAGAACATATATGCATGCTTATATGCATATAGGTAAGTATATATACCAAATTTACTTTTAAAATATTAATACATGAGGGCTGTCGGTATAGCTCAGCAGCTTAAGTGCTTGTTTAGGGAAGTGTAGGGGCCAGGGTTCACTTCCTGGCCCCACCTCCCAAGCCTGCCCCCCCTCTCATGCTCTGAGCCGGCAATGGAGTCTGGGCATGGTGGCATGCACCTGTAATCCCAGCACTTGGGAGGTACAAACAGGAGAGTCACTATGAGTCGGTAGTGAGACCCTGTACAAAAAAAATTATCTAAAATATTAACACACTAATGGAGACATTAGTCCTGAGACTACATCTGACCAAGCAATTGGAAAGTTCCCCAGAACACTCTCAGGCTACTTAGCTGAACAGTGAGCCAGTCCACGACCAAGCTTGGACCTAAGGGTGCTCAGAATTATCCCCAAGGGAGCACTTGCCTTTTGAGACAACTTCTCTATGGAAGAAAAGCCAAGAGAAAGAGGAACAGTCTGTCTAAAAGACAGATGGCATTGTTTGCGACTTCTTATAGCTCATCATTTGGGCATTTCTCACCCCCTTACAATGTGTCTTATAAAGACCATTTCTCAGTTTATTTCTTTCCTGCACTGAACTCTGATCATTCTTTGGTAATGTGGAATCTCTCTGTCTCTGTCTCTGTCTCTGTCTCTCTCTCTGTCTCTGTCTCTCTGTCTCTGTCTCTGTCTCTGTCTTTCTCTCTCTCTCTCTCTCTCTCTCTCTCTCTCTCTCTCTCTCTCTCTCTCTCTCTCTTTTTCAGGGCCAGAGATCAAACTTGGCACTTAGGCCACTAAGCTGTCTCCCAGGCCTGGTGATGAGGCTTCTGCAGAAAAATTTTTATGCCTGCAATTCAGAGTGCAAGCTGCGGCACTGGGCCTGCTTGGAAAAGCATTCTTACTACCTCGGACGAGGAGGCCATCACGCTGTAGCTCTGGTTTTCACACCATGCTCTTGGTCCTCTGGTACAATAGCAACTCAGAATCCATTGCACCTAGAAGGTTCCTCTGTTCATTCCAATGACAGTTGCTTCTTCTTTCCTTATAAGCTTTGCGTTATTAAAAGTTGGAGGTCCCTTTCTCTCCATGACTCCTACAATTCAAAGAGTAAATTTTGTCACAAGAGTAGTGTTTTGGCAGAAACTATTATTTTACTATTCTAGTAGTATTTTAATAAAAACAGCCACATAATGAAGATAAAGATAATTTTGTCAATTTTGGTAATAATATTTCCTGTAGATTTGACCTATGGTGGCGTAGTGTTTACAGAGTGTGATTCAGTTTTTAAAACATTCTTATAGTTTTTATGTTTATCATTTTTTTTTTTTTTTAAGAAAACTATCTGGTGATACAAGATGGTGGTTATCATCTCTGGCACAATGTAAAGATATTTTAACCCCAGAATAAAGAAATCTGTTTTTTGTATTAAATAAATTTATACTAACACTAAGACCTGATTCAATGGTTTTCCCCACAGTGCAGTGACTTTCCCTCTCTTTGACAGTAGAGTTCATTTCTATGTTTGATGTAACTCAAAGCATCAATTTGTACATGGAACTTTTAAAAGTATGAACTTGTGAAGGTAATGGCAGAAGTGAGTGTAAGTGAATTCAGCAGTTCCTTGACCTGCTTAGCTTTGTCCCTTCCACCCCTCCTGGGGACAGAAAGAGGACTCCTGCTATTGTGCTGCTTTCACGTGATCTCTCTATGGACCATTTTTGCAGCTTCAAGAAGACATGAAAAACACTACCATGAATAAATTCAGTGTGATTTATAGCCCGGAATTTTATTGTTCCTCGATGGAATGGTCCATGGGTTTTTTTCTTCTTGACCTGAATACAAAGATCAGAGATGTATCCTAAATAGTTTAGCGCCCTTTCGAACCTTAGGATGGAAGTATAACCCAAATCTGGAAGTTTCCTCTTTTTAAGTTGCAATGATTTTTGCTTAATGAGCACCATGTGCTTACTCTTCCTTTGTGGAATACAGGTTATGTTTAGTGTCTTAAACTTCAATTGTTTGAGTATCGGGAAAACGTAGGCTCATTATTTAGTCTTTCAGGATTCGGTGGTCAAGGTTATACTCCCTCAAGCCTGTCTCTTCACCGATTTAGAAACAGTAGCTGTATTCCCTTCTCAGCCTTCATTTTCCAGTCTAAGAGTTCCTAACTCTTTATTCTGCTTCTCTGAGGACATGCTACACACATAAATCAGGCTTCCAAGGAAGCTAAAAGAAGTAATTATTATTTGCATTTTGGGCATTTAAAAACTCAAAGCTCAGAGGTGAGGATAGTTAATTCTAGCTACTTCGCCAGATTATAAATTTCTCTTGGGGATGCAGCTCCTTCTGTTTGTTTTATCTACATCTCCCCTCCTTGAAAGTCCTCTGATAAAACCATACAAATAACCCTCCCTCTCTAGAGTTTTGAATAAGAAATACTTTAGGACCCATCCACTTACTAATCTGAATTTTAGTTACTAGATCTGTCTTTAGGAGGAAAACTTCATGTGGGCAACTATCTAGAGAACTACTGTGCCATGAGAAGGTGTCTGTTTATATCATTAAAGAAATTCACCTTTTGGGGGCTAAACTGAACAGTACAAATGTGTTTCCTCTGCACCATCTACACCCACCCTACATGTCTTGCATGGTGTTGGATACAAACTAAGTGAACTGAAAGAATCATCTTCAGGGAAACTTTCCAAAACCAAGCCTCAAACTGAATGGTGTAGCTAACACCAAATTAAAAAGCACAAGTTCTTTACAAGGTCTTTTTCAGAGTTCAAGCCAAATTTAAACCTTTTTTTTTTTTTTTTTTTTTTTTTTCCTTCTTCTTCTTCTTTGGCCTCAAAGTTACATTTTAATTACAGTGCAATAATTTGAGGAACATTGGTAATAGGGAAAACTTTTAGACCTTTTGTTCTTTAGTGCAGTCAAGGGAAACCTCATTAGAGAGGATTTTCTTAGTTAGCAGGGCTCCGAGGTTAATGAGCTGTGAGTGATAATATATAGTAGTAATCCCTCCTGGCAGTAACAGGTTGTGTTATATACATTCCTTAATCTCAGTAGGGAAAGAGGTGATGAGAGAGAGTGAGAAGGAAAGCAATTTATGAGGTGCAGGGATTGTCTGAAAATCTCACTCTTCGTATTAATCATAATTGAAAGCTTCATGCATTTGAAGCAGAGGAGTGAAAGGATGAAAGGGCATAAACCTTGCTCCTCAGCTGATTGCAGCTTTATAGTGGGGACCTGTGTTTCATAGTTCGGGATTGACTGAGGCTGCCAATATTTGGTTCCACCAGAGTCTAACTGTATTTTTCTCTCATGAGAAGAAGCCAGCGTTGTTTGGAGCCATAAATGTCAGATCAATTTGATGTTCCTAAGGGAGAGTAGGAAAGGTAAATGAGAATTACTATAGTGTTAATAAAGGGGCATCATGATCCAAATAAATGTTGGTGACGCAGTCTGTGTGCAATTCCAGATGGGTTTTCTCTGCGATACATGGAGCCCTTTCCTCAGTTCGCTCTTTTGCTAGCGGTGTTCTTATGGCTCATAGCAGTGTTTTCGTGCTCATCTCCTTGACTTCTCTTTGCTGTTGGTCAATTTGGAAATCAGCCAGGTCTGTGCTAGTAGTTGAAAGAGAAAGGGTTTGTGGTCCAGAGCACTCTTCAGGGCTTGAATGGTTGAATCATGGTATCATTCCCTTTCTTTTTTTTTTTTTTTTTTTTTTTTTTTTTTTTTTTTTTTTTTTTTTTTTTTTTTTTTTTTTTTTTTTTTTTTTTTTTTTTTTTTTTTTTTTTTTTTTTTTTTTTTTTTCTCTTTCTTTCTTTCTTTCTTTCTTTCTTTCTTTCTTTCTTTCTTTCTTTCTTTCTTTCTTTCTTTTCTTCAGAGAAAGAAACGAGGAAGTAAAAATAAAACTTCATTCCTCTGACTTTTCCAGTTTTGTTTTTGTTAGCTTGCATTTCTGAATCATCATGAGAGTATTAACAAAATTTAAAAAGAGCTTTCACAAAATAAAACTCAAGAGTCTTGATCTTGATATTCACGATCTTCCTCAATGTGGCACTATATAATCATTTTAATTTTTCTCCAGTTCCTTCCACTAGCTCTATTAGATCTAGACTAGAATAGTCCCTTTCTTATAAAAACATTTTCCCTCTTTTCTCATTTGGTTAATCCTGCCTGGAGTGTTTTTTGTTTCATTTCTAGTTACTTGTCCTCTCTTCTTCATGCTTTAAAGAGAGCGAGACAGACAGACAGACACCAAGACAGAGAGACAGAGAAACAGAGAGACAGAGACCAAGACAGAGAGACAGAGAGACAGCGAGACAGAGAGACAGAGAGACCGAGACCAAGACAGAGACAGAGAGATCAGTAACCTTACCTACCAAATTTTTCTTATAGTTCAATCTATCTTTTGAAGTATTACGTGTGTGTGTGTGTGTGTGTGTGTGTGTGTGTGTGTGTGTGTGTGTGTGTATGTGTGTAAAAATATTTGGGAAAAAGGTCTTTAAATGATTTCTAATCAGCATACTCATAAAATTATTGACACTAAAGTAACTACTAGTATACAACTGATATTATTCTCAGTTTTATGATATGAAATACAAAAATATAGATATATTCTACATCAAGAAAAAACAAATTTCTTTTCTTTCTTATTAATATTTCTGTTTTGCCATAACTGCAAGAAGAAATAATTATCCACCAATTCCTTGGGCTCTCTTGGAAGAGTCTGAATAATAACACATGTACAAAGATATATTGATCAAGCTAAGAAATACTTCATTAGATTTTCTAAAAAAAAAAAAAAAAAAGCAGAGAAATAGTAGGGAAGGGGAAAAATACAAGTAAGTTATACTATTAGCATCCCTCAGTTCATTGAAAAGTAAGGTGAATGCTAGTATTTATTGGAAAAAATTTATACCTGTATTTTGTACCCTGATCAACTCCTTTAAAGATTATAACATGTATCAATTATTGTTATTTTCCTATTACTTTCTTCTGAAATTTTATTTTATCTCTTTTCCATAAAATGAAAAAAAAAAAAAAACCCAGGGGAAGAAACTGTTGGTTATAGTGCACTTGTGTGGGTGTGGGATTACTGAGAGCTCGGCCACTGTTCCTTGTCCTTGTGCTGTCCTCCAGAGAAACTTGCTAAGGGGGTCTCTCTCCCAAGGCTTCCCACTCATGGACCATCCTTTCTTGAGTATCCATACCAATGGGCTGCAACAAAGGACCCAGCTCCTTGTTTTTTCTGCCCTTTGATCAGGTACCAGAAACAGCCACGGTACTCCACATGAAAATGCATGTCTACTCCACTCCTAGAGAGACCCTGTTAGGTATGTCAGAGTCACCACTTCCATGGAGTCTCTGGACATAGCTTCAAGCACTAACTCTAGTATGCTACTTCATAGCTTTGTAGTATCTGAAGTTTGTCTTCTATTTTCTAAGCTGTCTCTTTTCCTTATACCTATGAGTCTTCTCTATAACTTGTATTAACTCTCAGATTTTCTATATATTATCATGTTAATCGGGACTTTCTTTTCTAAGATGTTACCTATTAAAGTCTGCTTCAACAGAAGAGTTAGGATGGTGTACTAATATTTTCTACTTATTTTTGTTATCAGTAATTCTTGGGACATGATTTAATTAATTAAAAATAAATGTTGAATGGCCTTATAAATTTTTAAGTCAATAGAAATAAAAATCTATATCTATGTTGAGATATATAAATATATATATATATATATATATATATATATATATATATATATGATTTTATTGGGTTTTTAATGAAATGTACAATGTTATTCAGAGAGATTTTCTTGGAGGTAGAAAAAGTGAATATTTAATCTTTTCTGAAACTCAACCACCAGCAAATTCCATTACATGTATTTTACCTAAATTACCAGTATTAACGGTTATGCTCCTATAAAGTTTCATTTGTCTATTTCACTGAAATTTCTGCATTACTTTATTAACAATTAAGAATACTATCAGCACTATATGTAACCTATCATTAGTGTAGAAATTTCATGAGTTCTTTTTATTCAGATCTCTTGTATAGTATCAATGACAACAAGGAGATGGAGAGTGCTAGAAAGAAAACTTATGGTGAGATGGCAGGTGAGGAGCTCTGGCAGTGAGCTTCTCCACAAAATAATAAGAGTAGGTAGGCTTTCCTCATTTAGAAGCAAAACAAAGCAAAACGAAATCACTTCACACACCACTAGAAACTTCTGGAAAAGTTAGCATGTGTCTCCTGCTCACTCTGAAGGGACACGGGCTTTGTGTCAGAGAGAATCTCCTGTGAGGGAGGGGCTGGTGCCTAGGAGATCTGTACTCCTGGACAGTGAAGGGGACTGGATGAGTGGGATGAGCTTCCCTCAGCCACACTGGGCCTCCTTGAAGCTCACTCAAAAGTTTTCTAGTGAGGAGGAAAAACAGATTAGTGCGGAAAAGCAGCAGGTCCCTGTAGATAGTCAGGGCCTCAGGAAGATGCTCAGAGCAATCAGCTGCAGAAAAGTGAAGCACATATCAAGGGACCAGCAGGTCTCCATAGCACAATTCTGAGCAAAAGGCAGAGCCCTTGCCCTTGTGAGTGAGATGTACCAGTCAGTGCTCCTTTGTCTGCTGCCCCTTCCTAGCTCTGACTTAGAAGAATCAGCATAATTCCAAGTTAATAAACAGTAAAAGAAGGACCTTTAGCATGAGTTGGAGTCCTGTAGAGAACAGCGAAGCTACTCATGACGTTGGCCTGCTAGGACTAACTATAGAGAGCCAACCATGCCTGTGAAAAAAAAAAAAAAAAGGTTTTTATTTCTGTTGTACCTGGACTTCTTATTTATAAAGAGGTCTTCACTACAGAAAGACCAAGTCACACGAATTCACCAACGCTCTACTCAAGAGAAAAAAAAAAAATGAACACGAAGAAACAGAGGTATAGCGATATAAGAAAGGATTGCTAATAAAATTCTGCTGAGTAGGACTATTTCAGTATAAGTATTCAATGTAGGTAACTGCTCGAGTTTCTCTCTTTCCTACCCAGTGGCTAATATAGTGTCTTTTTAAGCAGATGGTCTGTGGTACAGAATTATTCTATGATGTAAATGTTGCACGTTATCATGAGTGAGAGTAGCGCCACTGTTGAAGGTGTCTCAGCGTCTTATCAAGTCCTGAAATTTAGGGAAACCTTTGGGAAAACTAAGAAATATGTGAGGACTGACCAAGTAGCTCAGCAGACTAAAGCATCTGCAAGTAGGCTCAGGGGCCAGGAGTTCGAGCTTCAAGGTTTTTGTGCCAACCCCACACCCAGGGCACACTGAGATGGCAAATGAGACTAGGGTGGTGGCACACACCTGTAATCCCAGCTCCTGGGAGGCTGTAAACTGGTGGATCACTACAAGTCCGTTCTAGTAGTGAGACCCTGAACACCCTGTAGACCCTTCCCTAAAATATGAGAGAGAGAGAGAGAGAGAGAGAGAGAGAGAGAGAGAGAGAGAGAGAGAGAAAGAGAGAGAGAGAGTTTTCATAAGCTCACTCACAGGAACCTGCATTGCCACAGGCTATCAAGACATCCCAGTTAATATTGAGACTCTCTAACCCTGGCTCCCCTCAACAGCCCAGTACAATTTGAAAACTCACCTATCATTCCCGCAGCTTGCTACTGTGGTTGAAAAAGACGTAGAGGGGGAGCTGAAGTCTGATACAGAACATATAAAACCAAACAGGCTCTTAAGATAGACAAGGTTGCACAGGAAGGGTTAAGGTCATCTGTGATATGTAAAATGAATTATTTAAGCACTGCTGATAGAACCAGTTGAAGTAAAATTGGAAATAAAATATAATATTACCACAGAGTCATATTGTTGGTGACAAGAGAACTAAAAAAACAGAGAAAAAATAACTGGCTGGTAATATTTTAAAGGGTAAGCAATGCTCACTAGCAGCTGCAGTAAGACATTAAGTAATAGAGCACAGTAATGTTAACTGCTCTCCTGGTAAGAGTGGTAAATGAAATAAACCCTGGCATCCGGGGTATCATTAATCTATAGTGACTAATGGCGGTGGTAGTGTAAGGAGATTAAAAAGGGCATTGTAAACATTTGTGGCTGTATAATATACAAATTAAAAATGTGAGAACGCTTGCAGCTGCATAATCTACAAATTAAAAAGTGTAATAGCATGGCATTAATTACGGGCTGATCAATTCCCCCATAATTGCTGGCATGTAGATGAACAATTATAGGTCCGAAATGTTATTTGAGAAAGAGACATTGACCTTGGAACTGTAAGGAATGATACTGTTATAAGGTAATACAGGATCCTATCAAATTCAGTTCCAGTATTTGTAGCAGCCGCCAGCTCAGTGCAGGGCCATAATCACCACACTATTTCTTTCGATTATGGTGCCAGAAGGGTTACACATTGTTTTCTCTTTTTGAACAGAAACACCCAGTGACCTTCAGCCTTCCGAAAATGGGACCATCAGGCCTCATTTCCAAGTTCAAACAGATTTAATAAAAATGAAATAGCAAGAGTTAATGTACCTCACCCTTCTAGTCCCCGAAGAACTTGGTGGAACGTTGGAAAGACAAACATCCTCTAAATGGGAACTTGCCAGCTGAGATTGTGGCATTAGGCTTAAGCATTTGCTGATCAACTATTTTCCAGTTGACAACTCAAAGTCAAGTAACTGTACACTCAAATCTTCGACTGACATTGAAGGTCAAAACATTTACCTCTATTCTCCTGCCCTCCTTCACAACAGACAATACAACACTGCTTTGCTCTTGCTGTCAGTTTCCTGCATGGTACTCAGTGGGCAGTGAGGTGGCATTTAGCAGAACACCTGCTAGCTCACATTCACGGCCTGGGAGGAAGTTGGCTAGGCTTGACACGGAATGTCACATTTGTGCACATGTGGCACCAACGTTCCCTGCCCCCTTCATCCATTTACTGAATATTATGACGGGGGTATAATTCCTTTCCCTTCCATTGAAATTCTCATCATTGATTTTTCAGATCGAGGGGCACCTTTACACCTCACCCCATCCAACATTCCTGTAGACCTGTCTGGTCTCTCCCCTCACTCTGAAGCTCTCTTCTGGTTTAACCTTCACCAATCTTTATGTTTGCTTCCATGGCTACTTCTCATTTTTAAAAACCTCTTTCCTCATTCTTTCCATTTGTACCAAGTACGCATTTCTATAATAGAATACCTCACACACAGTATACTTTATAAAGAAAAGAAATGCATTTTTGGTTTAAGGTTCTAGAGGTTTGAAGTCGTGAAGTGGCATCTAGTCATGGTTTCTTTTTTTGTCAGAACACAAAATGGGGGCAAGAGACATGTACGGCAAAAGACACACACAGCCTGGCATCTGTCTCTCTAGGGATTCCATCCTAATGGCCTTGTGTAGTCCCTACAGCCCAAAGGTCCCATTTGTAAGCACCATAATCGTATTAACCTGCTAACACCTTACTGCCTTCAATTAATGACTTTGAGCTTATAATAAATTATGAGGTTGAGGTGGAACAAGCATATTCAAACAAAAGAGTATTTTTCCCTTTGCAGGTTATCTATTTCCAGGGATCTCCTAATTAAGTCTACAGCTCTATCCTGTTCTCTAGGTATCTCAGCCTACAGGGCAAACTCTAGCAAACATTTGCAAAGGGAAGATTCAGCCTCTCAGGTCCTACGTGTTCACCTCATGTACACCATGGCATTTCACTCGCCATTCCTCCGTCTCCTCCACTATCACTTACAGACAATGCCCACTGCACTTTTTACACTCCCAACTCACTCACGGTGAATTGCTCAACCTGGAATGTCCCCTGGATTTCTTTCTTCCATGTTTTTGTAGTTACTCTCTTTGCTGCGTTTTACTAGGATTCTTTTCATAGCCTCATAATTTGATTTTCCTTCACTTCAATGTATCTATACCAAAATCTTTAAGGTTCTGCGTCAGTGAATGCTTTTCAAATCTTTCTCCATGTGGACTTCTCCCTTTATGACTGACTAACGTCTACTTTATAGACTACTTTGTGTTTTTACTGAGCAAAGCTAAGTCTTCCTCAGTGGGCTAGGGTTCCTTTCATAACTTGGACTTGACCTAATTCTCCATCACACAAACTATGACTTTCTGGTGTACAATTAACAGCAATGAAGAATGCAATGCAAAGATCTAGATTTATTAAATCTTGAGACCTGTGCAGATATCACTTCCTTTCCTGGGTTTCCACTTCCTCTCTTACCTTCTCTAGGGACTGTCTCGTCATCATATTACTATAACCACTAGTTATTCTACCTTCCTGACCCCTCAT
Source organism: Myocastor coypus (assembly GCA_004027025.1). Lineage (NCBI taxonomy): Eukaryota > Metazoa > Chordata > Mammalia > Rodentia > Myocastoridae > Myocastor > Myocastor coypus. The sequence goes on from PVJA010024290.1 coordinate 22,418, forward strand.
GCCCTTCTCCATTAAACCGGACTTTTATTGAATAATTCACTTCTTATTGAAAGTACCTAATTATTCTGTTACTTTGGATTTGTAGAAACACAGAACGTTTATCCATGTGTAGACATTCTCGTAGCATGAAGATTTTCTTCTTCAGAAGAAACACTAATAAGGATTGGGGAGATAGCTCAGTAGAATAAGTGCTTGCCTGGCAAGGGCAAGGACCTGAGTTCAATCCTCAGTTCTGAAAAAGAAAGAAACAATACAAAACAAGAAACACTAATAATTGTAATAATTAACAAGTAATATCTTTTTTTTTTTTTTAGAATTTTTTATTTGATTTTATTTTTTTTTTTTTTTCTTGTTTCAGAACCTTTGTTATTTATTCACTCATTTTTATGGCCGGCTCAGCCTGCCTGAGGGCAGGGCTGGCGCAGCATGTGGTGCCGGGGATTGAACCGCGGTCCCTGAAGCCAACTAAGCTTTCCCAAGCAGGCGCTTTAGACCACTGAGCCATTCCGCCGGGCGCCTAACTAGTAATATCTAATAATGATAATAATAATAGATACTGTAAAAACTGAATGATTTCAATGAAAGTTTTTTGAAGCATTTTCAATAATCATATATCACACATACATGTGAAAAAATTTCCAAATAATCCAAGCTCCTTCTCCCTAAGTAATATGCATGCATTTCTCCGCTTGATGGTCCTCTGTACAATACAATTACAGAGATCTGAAATACACAATAGATATTGATTCAGTCCCTCACATAGAGTTCATTTAAAAATAAAAACTTAGGAAGACAGTTTGAGTGAAACTATTTATATAAAAAAACTAAACTCTGTCATGCCGCTTGAAGAAAAGACATAAAGCACATAAACTTAAAGAAGCAACAAATTTCGGTAACTTTTAATAGAATCCACCCTGTGTGCTGATCAAAATAATTAGCATTTCTTTTATTCTTTAGGAATCTCACTGTAGAACTCTTCACTAAAGAAAATTCAATAGTTTAAGAAACAATTAGCATTTATATTGTTGCAGCAGTAACTACCACATTATTCCTTGGAAATCGAAATTCAATGTTTTAAAAGTTGACATTTCTACCACTATACTGCAAGTTTATGAAAATTTAGCATTGAGAGAGTTCACTACAAGATTTATGAGATAGGACCTATAGAAGAAAACAGGAGTTTTCTCTCCTGTTTTTTTTTTCTTCCAAAAGAAAGAAGGAAGGAAGGAAGGAAGGAAGGAAGGAAGGAAGGAAGGAAGGAAGGAAGGAAGAAAGGAAGGAAGGAAGGAAGGAAGGAAGGAAGAAAGAAAGAAAGAAAGAAAGAAAGAAAGAAAGAAAGAAAGAAAGAAAGAGGGAAGGAAAGAGCATTACAAACATCGAGGTAGGGGCTGGGGATTCAGCTCTGTAGCACAACACTGGCTTATCAAGCTGGAATCCCTTGGTTCCGTCTTTTTGTTTTTTTAATTTAATATTTTTATTGTTCAAATTTAACAATGGTTATATTATATATTGTCATCATCAGATCAGTTTAGATTAATACATATAGGTATATAAGATTGATCAAACAATTAAACATTAACACTTTTAAGTCAACATTACTTTTTTTTTTTCTTTTCCCCTTTCTTTTTTTTGAAAGTTGACATATTGCATATTGTCCTCATAATCGTTCTACAGAGTACAGTGTGTGGGCATGACCCACCTCCCTATTGATGTTGCTTAGAAAAAAAAGGAAAAGAATATACTTCTCTTTGGACTAAGTGGAAGCAGATACACACACAGTCAAATGTTCTACAGTTGCAGTGGGCCACCAGTGAAGCTTGTAATGTTGGAGGCTATTGAATCTAAGCCTCCTAAAGCTCATCTCACTAATTTAGCTCTGCGTTTCATGCATTGTAATTAAGCATTTTTTTTTTTTTTTTTTTTTCCTGGGTGGTCAAGGGCAAGTCGAAGCAAGACCTGTATAACAAAACATTCATTTTTTTATACCTTCTCAGGATTAAGTTTGGGACCATAGACAGTACTTTGTAGAACTGTTGTTAGTGTCAGCCTTTGGGATGAGTCACGGCCATTGCTTTCTGTGAAAGCCTGAGAGAATGTTTTTCTCTGGGTGACTCTCCTTAGACGCACTATAGTTCATTCATCCCTTTCCTCTGAGGTCCCATAATCTCCTTGACCAGAAAATTTGGGACCCTCTGAGTTATAGGATATTACAGCACGGCTTTCTGAGTATCAAATATCTTTGACTTAGCTTGGAAATGATATTTTCTGACCATCATTGATATTCTAATAACTTTCCATACAATGTGATATAAGCAGTTACACAATTTTTTGGTTCCGTCTTTAACACCAAAACCAAAACCAAACAAAAATAAACGTCAACTGAAAAACAATTATAAAAGTGATCATGCATAGTAAGCCCTCGCTATTTTGCAGTTCAACTTTTGAACTTTTGCCGACACACTGTTTCCTAGGTTTAAAATATATATATTTGATTCTTCGCGAACTTTTCGCTACACGGGCAGGATTTTGCGATGCTGTACAGTACCTGTATGTTGTTAAAATTACACAGGTTTAGGAGTTTAGAAGGTGGTTAAGAACATAGGAATGTTTTTCGAGGTGTGGAAAAGGTATGTATGAGTGTGGGAAGGGCTTATATAGCCTTAAGGCATGAATAGATACTAAAATAAGTACATCGCCACTTAATTCATTTTCACTTATCACAGGGGTCTCTGGAAGGTAGCCTACGCGACAAGTGAGGGACCACTTCATGTATCAAAGTGAGCGAGGCCTAAGCTGCTAGCACCCTCAGGGCAGAGATGTTATCTCTCTGCGGACTAACACATTTAAGAGAGCAGAAGGAAAAATGGAAGACTTCTGATTTCTTAAAGGCAAATATATTAAAAAATAAAAGGAAAAAGAAAAATACCTCAAATTGAGAAAAGCAGTATATATTAAAAAGAAAAATGTAATGTATTGTGGTTTTTATTAAACGAGTTTGCCAAAATATTTTTTCCCCTATCTAGGACAAGGTGCACAGTGTGCACAGGGTCTCACTGTGTAGATGGGACTCATAGTGGTTCTCCTGTTTTTATCCTCACGAATGCTGGGATTATAGGTGCGCGCCACCAGCTCTGGTCCCAGTCTCCCACCGGTGGGGATAGGACAGCCGGCAGAGAATTGAACCCAGTCGCTGCACTCTGCTTAAGCAGGCGCTTTATTCTGCTGAGTTATCAGGCTGTCCCTCATTTTTAAAATAAACTAACTTAGATGAAAATTCTAACATGATTTTCATTAAAATAAAAAGCTATATGTTAGTTCCATGGTACTATGGATTTTTTTTTTAATTAAACAGTGAAAGCAATTGGCAAACACTTCAGTTTCTCACTAGCTTTTGATATATTTTATATTATTTTGATTATTCAGGAAAACTCCAGCCTTGCCCTATGGCTTTTGTGCAATTCGATACTCAGACAAGCTGCATGGACCAGAATATGTGTGATCGGAGCACATAGACAGGAACACATGTCCGTCTGCTTGATTAGTACTCTACATATTGGCTGTTCCTTCTGTTCCCCACAGCAGACTGATGCAGAGTGAGTCTCGAGCCCCTAAGAAATGGAAATAGGTTACATGACAAAATCTTGGGAAAGGCAAGGGAGAGAGGCCTGTGTTAGATCCACAACAGACACTTTGTTTTCCCTTAGATTTTTCTTCCTCCAGTTCGATAATTTCAGATTGGCAAGAAGTCACAGAAGTCATGTAGCTCTAATGATTTCTTCACCTAACTTTCTAAGATAACATCTCAGAACTACAGTACGGTTTCACTGCACTGCAAGGAAACTCATTTAATATTGAAATCCTTCTTCCAACCTAACTTGACACACACACGTGTATTCTTCTGTGTTTGTGTGGGCATATGTGAAGGAGCTATTATCCATACAATCAAGAATTTGTAGAATAAAGGAGACAGGTCTTCTGTTATTCATGCATTTAGGAAATGCAACTCACAGGTACCTATAGATTTATGTCGCATAGCATTATACTCAATATCCTAAGTTTATTTCAAAAGTTATACTCATTAGCTTTATCTATTCCAAGGTTTCTCAAAGATAGTCGCATAGCAAACATTGTCTACATTGCACGACTGCTGCATGGTACGCAGGAGACACCCGCTGCTCCTAATATTAATTTGAAGGAGATTCTTTGCATGGTCTTCTGCTTCCTAAGAAATTGTCCTATGCATTGTTGACCACATATGTCATAAAGATGACCACTTCTACTTTTTCCTATAATTATTGTTCACCTGAGACACCGCCTCATTCTTTTGGCTACTATAAACCCAGCGAAACTGTCTTTCGAGAATACCACTGGGCATTTCTCCCAGGTAAAGATAATGAAAATGAACTGGATTCACTCATAGCTGGGAAGCTATTTTCTTTCCCTTCATCTCTCAGTAATGGTTGGATGACCTTGGGCTAGTTATTTAACAATTATGGGCTCATTTGTTGTTTATAACATGCAAAGAACTGTAGCAACATAATGGAATTGTTGGGATTACAAACAATGTAAGCACTCTAACACTATAATGCGAATATTTTTTTTTATCTTTCAGTCCTGTTAGGTTTTAATAAAATACATTTTTTGGTAGTACCAGGAATCGAACTCAGAACTTGCACTTGCCAGACAAGCACTTATTCCACTGAGCTATCTCCTTAGCCTCTGTTCTAGTAGATTTTATCATTTGGGAATGTGTACACTATCAACAAATTGTAGAATAGCTGAAAACTTTTACCCCGAAATAGCATATGATATTCAAAATCAACATCAGGGCTATATATTAAAACAACTTTTAAAATAAAATAAAATATAAATTAGAGTATGGAAGGAGAAGAAAATTCTGTAAAGCGAACAGATACACATAGACTCATCATGAATGACTCAGTGAATTCTCCAATGAAATCTGAATGTCAGAGATGCATCATTTTCCTAATATTTACAGCAAAATGATTTCCTGGGGCTTTTAGCAAAAATAAACCAAAACATTATTTCATAATAATCCTTAATTTTTTTATTGCTAGAAATTATATCCTAAGAATAGAGTTTTCTTTCATTCATTTTTTTCACTTTTTTTTTTCTGTTTTCTATCCTGGCCACCAACATATCTCCTTCAGATTCTAAAGTTACCTCTTATTTCCTCTCCTCTTCCCCGTCCCCTATGAAAACCCCATACTGCAACAAAATAGAAGCACTAAAATGAGATAATTGTGTCCCCTCATTTTTTAATGTCCCATACTATAATCTGAGCATTGGATGCCCAGTGATTCGTATGTGAAGGCTCTGGCCCCAAGGGGCAGTATTGCAAGGTGCTGAGAACCAAGACATGGGCCCTGCTGAGAGGTCCTGAGCTCAGAGGGCATTAGAAGAACCTGTTTCTCGCTTTGTCCCTGTGTTCTAGCCTGAGGCACCAGTGCTGTCTCTGACATGTTCCTCCATCATGTGTCACATTAATGAGAAGCCCAAACCAGTGTGGCTGTCCATTCTTGGAGCTGAACCTTCAGCAATGGATGTCAAAATAACCTCTACCTGGCAAGGAGCCTGAGTCTAGTATATATCACAGTAAAACAGAATCTCATGTATCTTTTCTTGAGGGTCTGTATCTTCCTTATTTTCTGAATAGATTGTTGGCTTTATACATCACTTTGTTTTCATCTTTTCACTGTGTCTCCTCCCGGGTCTCTTACCATGTTGTCTCTTTGTGTGCTAATTCCAGTGCTGTAGAATTCCCTTCATTTCCTCAGTTAAACAATGCTTTTTCTGATCCTTTTTCACTCTTCCACCTGCCAAGGAACATGTTTCTTTTTCTCTTTATATCTTCACATCCTTATACAAACTCTAGTTCTCAGCCTCAGTGCTCCTGGAGGGTTCCCTCTTTCTTTGTCCATGTTAGTCTAGTATGTCTTTTAATTGTCCCTAATTCCACCATTGCATTCAACACACCCCAATTCCTTACTACTTGATTAAGCTTGTGTATTTTTTCATTATGTTACAAACCTTAAGACAGGCATTGCGTCCAGCCTATTCATAGTTGCATCCCCAGAGTCTGGTTCAGTAATGGAGACCTAAACAATAATAAGAATATAAATTAAGGAAGAATGCATTGCTTTAGGCCACTGATGATACCCTACAACATTACAAGGCACTAAATGGTAGGCAGCCACATGGGGCTAAGTCCCAGGAGCCACTGGTAAAGCAGAGGTAAAATCAACATCTTCCCAAGAACTATGCTTTATGTGATTGTTCTCATTAAATAGATGGTGGGCCTCCTGCATAATCATGATCTGGGTTATATCATTGTGTCACCATCTCACAAAGTGTAGTAAAATAAAAACCACATTGTGTACTATAAAAAAAAATTATTGTTAAACTGGTTGCTATTTACTTCCTACAAAGGAGGGGTAATCTCAGTGAAGCCTAACTTCTCAGAGACAGGTGAGATGGCTTTACTTATGCAGGTGACACACCTCCATCCTTAAGTTTTTGCTACCTCCACTGTGACACAATATGACTAAGGAGCTTTTCAATACAGAATATTGTACTGAAACAAAAGCACCCTATTTCTTGGTTTCTATTCTGTATTACTGGAGTAACTTATTTCAGATGTGTACACCATCGCTGTTACTTTTTGACACTGGCAAATTCTTTTAAATCTTCTAAATTTATTTTAAATGAATGAAATGTGCTCTTTTCAAGGACATGAAAGTGAACTGCGGCCAAGTAGCAGTGGGCGTGTTGGCTGTAAATCTACCTGATGTATAAATATACGCAGATTTAATTTCTCATCACTAGGCAGACTATAAAATATCCACCTTATTGAACGTATTGCTTATAATGTGTGAAGTTCATATTGCTGAAAAAATCACAACTTTTACATTCATATTTTGTTCTCAACATGCAAAGGTGAGCTTTTTCTAAAATATGAAACTAGACTTTTGTGAATATTATACTACATCAGACAGAGAACTAGTTATAAGATATTCTGAAGAAAAGTTTTATATGTTACTTCATAATTTATATTAATTATAAGATTAACTGTTTTTTTGTATGTGATTTACAGTAGGGCAAATGTCATAGTGCCTTTACTATTCTGAATAGAAGTAATAAGCACAATATTTTAAAATTGTGGCATAATATTATTGATATGTGTTACACATATACGATTTCTTATATATGTAAAAGATGTCTAAAATTACAAACCCTAGTTATTGGATAACGTGGAGCACTATCATTATTTGCCTGTTGACTTCCCATGAAAAGGAGAAAAGAAGGTCCTACTTTAGCTAAGTAAGCCTCTCAGAAGCTGTCTGTTTTTAAATAAGTAAAAGGAGAAAAAATCAGCGAAGACAGCAATGTCCTTTGGAGAACAAGCCTTGCCTTTAGGTTTTTGTAATCTACAACTGATTTAATAAGATTTATTCTTTTTGTGATTTATGAAACTCCTTATAGTTGAGAAATAATTCAGCATTATTCTGCACAGGATATGAAGAATGACTCTTTTCAGCCTTTAAAAGGCGCTTATTCTGCTACTCTTTTAGGCAAAGAAATAAGACTGCTAATCTCAGGCACTATTCCGCTGCAGATGGTGCTAGTCAAATCTAGTTCCACTGGATGAAAATGTGAATTTTATACCTTTATTACAGTAAAAGGGTTGAGCCACAGCTTATAAAGAGTATATGTTCTTAGGTAAATGGCAAACTGTTTGACTCCACTCTGGACTGCAGCCCTTGCTGGAAGCACTTCTTTTATTCCATAATCGAATAGGAAAAAAATAAGAAAAATTCAGAATGTATCAAGTGCAGCAGATGCTTCCTTAACTTACCCTAGTGAAATAATTTTGATGGGTGGTTATGAATTTGTAAGTAATGTTTACTTCTGAAATGCCATAATTGCTTTTGGAACTATTGGAGGCATTTTGAATTGTCTGTGTTTTTATTGTAATATAGAATTATATTGCCATTTTATGAAGAGGCATCTTCCTGATGCATGGAGGTTCTGGATACATTTGTTATCCATCATGAGCAAACCAGATAAGTAAATATTACAACTGTAACTGAAAGGCTTCTTTTTACATGAATAAATGAAAGCCATTTTGAATCTGAAGGCAGAACATCCTATCTGCAGACTGACAAATTGCATATTTGTTTAGTCTCAAAAACGGGTGTCTGGATCCTGCACTGTGACTGAAAGAAATGTGGGTCTCCCACATGACAGTGCCTGTGAGGTTAGGGTTCTCTCTGCTTGGTAGGAAGGAAGAAGGTCAACTGAATGTACCACAAAGAAACAAATTTCTTTGTTCGTATAATTCTTTTTGAGTATGCGAAGATCACACAGCATCTCCTCCTGATACACTATTGCTTGTTTACACTGCTATAGCACAAAATCCCTTTCGAATGTTTAATTGTCTTCTTACACATTTACTGAACACACAACCTAACATACCATCTCAAGAAATATGGTAAGATGCCCTAAACATTGATAACTCCTGGGATTAATCTGTCGTTGTGGCAGTCCCAAATATTGACCTGATTGAGTAATCGTTCTTTACATGTATTTTAACTTACAGAAGGGTTTCCTAAATTCCCTAGTAGCTAAAGAATTGCAACTTGCCTTTGGAGAAAGAACTTTTGTGTAAAAAGAACTCAGCAGATATCTGCAAATAACACGGCTACTTTTGTTGGTCAGTAAGACTTGAATCAGGGAAGGTGGTTCTGATTTTAAGTAAATTAAACAAGTTTGATCACTGATAGAACATAGAAAGCCACTGGGAGTTTCTCCAAATTTTCATGTGAACATGAATAATCTTCTGGAGGTCCTGCTAAAGTGAAAATTCTGATTCCAGGTACTGAAGACTTATCTGTAGCAAGATCCCAAGTGACATCAGCCAGGGTGGTGCATTGCTTATATTAAGGGAAGCAAGGATAGATAAATGTTACACAGAATTCAAGAAAAGGAAATAATCTTCATGAACACAGTAGTTAGAACAAAATAATTTTCTGAAAGAAAACTTGACAAAATAGAAAAACATGTTCCTGGGGGCCAGCAAGATGGCTCAGGGGTCTAAAGTGCTTGCTTAGGCAAGCTTAGGCAACCAGAGGGACCATGGTTCGATACCCAGCAGTACCAAATGCTGTGCCAGCCCCACCCGCAGGGCATGCATGTATATAAAGAAAAACATGTTCCTATCTTGGGGACTGGAATTCCCACATATATTCACAGAGTGCATCTCACAGTTTTGATGACAGCATCAAACTTCCACTTGCAAAGTGCAGTAGCATAATTAATTAATTTACACTGTCTTCCGTATTATTTTATTCATTTATAAAACAATTTTATTTATTTATTTTTTTTCAAGAAAAATATAAGCTACAACTTATATTTAAACCTATAATGAGATGTAGCAGTTCCTCTAAATTACACAATGTTCTATACAAGATACTGATTATATTTTACCAAATTACAGCATGAAATAGAATAAAATGTTAACATTAATTATTACTCTGAAAATGCTAATATGGAATCTGTAAAAGAATGACTGAAATAAAAAAAAAAAAATTCCCAAACTTAATGGGTTAATTTAGACTGGTTCTTCCTCTGACCTACTTTAAAAAGTTTAGTTCAACCCAATCCACAAAATCC
>PVJA010024291.1:0-31979 GCA_004027025.1 Myocastor coypus
GAGGAGGAGGAGGAGGAGGAGGAGGAGGAGGAAAAGAAGAAGAGAAGGAGGAGGAGGAGGAAAAGAAGAAGAAGAAGAAGAGAAGGAGAAGGAGAAGAAGGAGAAGTGGCAGAAGGGGAAGGGGAAGGAGAAGAAGGAGAGGGAAGAAAGAACAAAGAAAAAAGAAAAGAAAAGAAAGAGGAGGAGGAAGAAAGCTACCTTTGAGAATCTTGAGGGGCCTGGCGGGATGGCTCAGTGGTCTAAGGTGCCTGCTTGGGAAAGCTTGGGCAGCTTCAGGGACCGCGGTTCAATCCCCGGCACCACATGCTGCGCCAGGCCTGCCCTCAGGGCAGGCTGAGCCGGCCATAAAAATGAGTGAATAAACAAATAAAGGTTCTGAAACAAGAAAAAAAAATTAAAAAAAAAAAAAAAAAAGAGAATCTTGATAAAATCCTTTCTCTTTCCAGTCTGTCTTACAAAGTCTATGTTATTTATGCTTCAGAACAAAGTACATCTTGGCATTCATAGCAAGGTGATGATGTCTTTTCACCATTAACACATCCTTTCTTGGGCTGTAAATCTCAGCCATGGAGCCAACAACTGGCCCCTGGGAAAACACAGTAGACAGTGGTTTAGGGAACCCCTCAGTGTGTGTGAATGGAGCAGGTCCCATCCTCAAGGGGCTCCCATCCTCAGTGGCTTTGCCTTGAATGCTGTTCTTTTTCATGTGATGTGGAGTAGCTGCTTTCCCTTTGTACTGGGCTCTGAGTTATGTGACAGTTGTACAGACCAAAACTTGAGTTGGGAATCACTGCCCATGGGCCTGCACCTGAGGCCTCTGTGCTGAGCACAGCTGTCCAACTGCGTCGTCTTTGTCCCCACACTGCCCTAGACGACTTGGCCTTGATTTTAGAGCTAGCATGGACAGGGCATGGCTGTCTATCAGGCCAGAAAGCATGGAAGCCTCCCCAAGGGTGACCCCTCTACTTGCACTGCCCACAGTATAACTGATCAGATGCATGCACCTTATAAAACTTAGGCAGCCTCATGATTATTTTTTCCAGTCCCCAGCTAACAAGGATATTTTGAGGGCCGTTTGACATTTCTCCCTGGTTCGTGACTATGGCCTACTCCTTTTGTCTGAGAAGTCACTCCTGCTAGCCATCTTGGTGGAAGAAGACTAATCATGTCTTATGGGTGGCACTTCCTAAGCTCCTTATCATTATGCCCAGAGGACTGCAGCATACCATGCTCCGTCTTTCTCCCATGTCTTTGTATACAATTGTGAGTCTTCTAATGAGGGAGATACATTCTGAGAGCTGCACTGTGAAACGACTTCAGAGTTATACAAACATCCCAGAATATGCTTACACAAGCTGCTTATGACATCACTAGGTTACGTATGCTTATGTGTTGCTTGACTGAACTATTGTTTTGTGGTGCATGATTATATTTTACTCCTTCTTAACATACTTCCCACTCAAGGTCCATGATTCAATAAATATCCACTGAAATAACTGGATATTTCACTGGTCACAAAACCTAGTTTGCATCCTAGAAATTTCAACAATTTTCAACCTTTTGGCTAAGATCTCTATACTACCTACCACTTGTCCTTCCAGCCAAAATTCAGTTCTGTTTCTTGGAGGTCTGCTTTGTTTATGCTTCCTTTTCTTCCCACACTCTTCCACCCAGGACCTGCCATGTACTCTTATCATAGCTTTTATCCCTGTATCCTGATTGCTGTCTCTGTCAGCCTTTTTGCTAATTTTATGAATTCCTGAAAAGGAGAGGATTGGGGCCCAGCAGGATGGCTCAGTGGTCTAAAGCACCTGCTTAGGAAAGCTTAGGTGACTGCAGGGACCGCGGTTAGATCCCTGGCACCACGTGCTGTGCCAGCCCTGCCCTCGGGGAGGGCTGAGCCGGCCATAAAAATAAATAAATAAACAAAACAAAAGCTCTGAAACAAGAAATAAAATAAAATAAAATAAAAAAGAATTCTAAAAAGAAAAAGAGAGAGAGAGAGAAAGAAAGAAAAGGCGAGGATAGCATCTTGTTCATCTGGGCCTTGTGCAGCTGCTGCTCTATGGCTGTGCAGTAGGTTCTCAATAAATGGATAAATATATGGCTATTTTCAAGGCATTTTGTGAAGGTTTGGCTAAGAAACTATTTATGGAACATGGAAGGCAAACCAGAGAAGTTCAATGTGATTTTAATTTTAACATGAACTTAAGGGACTAGGCTGTGTAAACAAGATGAAAGATAAAATACTGGACCTAGGAAATAGTAATTTTGTCACTGTTTAAAATTTTTAAAATTTCATACAATTTTACCCACAGAGAGAAGAAAAAAATAAGTTACTATGGAGAGCTATGAATTTCATCCTGTCTCCAGGGCAACAAAATGAATAATATTCCAGAGAGAAGGACTTGAGACAGATTCTCACAGGCAAGGTCCAGTATTCCAACCAAAAGTCATTGAAGAAATACAACAAAGTTTCCAAAGAAGAAGGACAGGTATCAAAACCAGGTTCAAAGGAGACAAGGCAGAGTCCCAGTGTATAATCCTCCTGGTGAATCCTGAGGAGAAGATGGTGAAATAATGGAAATTCTGTGAGTGTTCAGCCTTGAGACATTGCAGCGCAGATTCTTTGGTGTTTACAGCAAGGAAGAGCTAGCTGCTGAAGGAAGTACTCATAAGACAGCCCCAAGGCCAGCAGGGCAATGTGATCAGCCCTGTGGCATATAGAGGAATATGTGCACAGTCTTTCCCTGAAAGGGGCTTGTGGGAAAACAGAGCTGCCCTGAAGATTGCATCTCACCTCCTCATTGTTCTCTGACCTGGAGCATTCTTATTTCAGCTCCATCAGGAGCAGATTTCAGGTCTGATCCTTGGCATGGTTGTTTGTCTCCTGATTCTGCTATTCTGCGAATCAGCTCGTTGCCATGGGGACAGCCATCTAGACAATTCATTTGAACAGGGCCTTGTTAAGTGGGCAGAATAGGACCCAAGGAAGTATCCACTTCAGCACAGGAGAGCCTCACAGGCAGAACACTGGCTAATAGCCACAGCTGGCTGTCACAAGGCTTTGCCATTCATCCCTTTACCTCTCCATCCTCAGGATATATATGTTCATTGTTCATATATGCCCATGATATGCAACTTCAGAAGTGTTGGATCTGGCTTCCCAGATTTCTGGCATCCTCCTGAAGTGCTGGGCTCCCTTTGCCAGCACACTCCTTACAATAGGCCACAATAGTTGTTTCCATGTGAAGACAGTTGTCTTCTACCTGGTTACATTATAGAAGATGTATACTTCTTTTACCCACTGTTCATAGTATCACTTTTGAAATCAGTAACTTCCCTGGTGTCTTGGCTACTCTTCTTGTTGCTGAGACTAATATCCAACACTCAAAGCTAAGGGAAGAAAGGTTCACAGTTTGTAGAGGGTTCAATCCATAGTTGTCTGGCTCCACACCAGCATTGGTGAGGACAAACAGTTCCAGAGAGGCAGAAAGTAGCAAAGTAACAAGGGACCAGCACAGTATTTTCTGTCTCTTGTATTTTACTCAGGCTACTTTGGGCAGGTAGCACTCACACCCTCAATCCTAGCACCCTTGGTCCTACCAGTGCACCATGAAGCAATCCCAGCACCACACACACTAGATCCAGCCACCTCTGAAAAAGCCCCGCCTATGACTGCATGAGGCTTTGGATAGACATTTAGAAACAAGCTATAATACCTGGGCTCTTAGAGAAGTCCCATCTGCAGAAGGACCCATAGGTAAGCCTAGCACTCTAGATATAGGGTTGACGAGCAGATGCAAGTCTAAAGTGAAGGAAAGGTATAAGAGCTGCCGAAGCAGCCACTGCTCTCTGCTAAGAGCTCATGCATGTAATCATTGTGAAGCTGTTCTCAGGGCCTTGCTCTGAGAAGGAAATAAAACATTACAGCAAGATTTGGAAGCTAGTGGTCATGTGTAACAGAGAACAGCACCTCCTAGGGAGGTTGCATGAGGCTGGTTAGCAGCTGCCAAATGCCACTGGAGGCCTAGAGTGCTGCATACTGCAGTAGTCATCCAAGGCCTTGACCTGGTTCCCTGAGATATAAATATATTGATTTTCACCATGACACCAACACAATATCAAGAAATTGGAAATATACAGATATTCCTCTGTCCATCATGTCTTGATAACACCTGCAACTGACAATATCTAAGTGAAAGTGCTCTCAGTACACCTAGCTTATTGAACATCACAGGTTAGCAGCACAGTGCGCTACGGAGTGCTGACTGCTTCCTCTTGTAATCACAGGGTTGGCAGCAAGTGAGAACTCTGAGAGCTCCTGCTTGGCATTGGCAAAGAGCAGGGTAGTGCCTGTCACTAACCAAAGATGTTACACTTTAGTGGACTTTCAATTTGAGTGGTGTAAGAGTCGCTCGAGATTGTGGAGCACAGATTTTTACATGTGTGGATGAGTCACGGAAGCCAACCTTGGGATGCATTTGTAGCAGGCTGTAAGGATAACTGACATAGGGTGTTGGCCAAGCTGAGAACAGGCATTGATTTGAAACTTCTGCCTCTCCCAGTGTCAAGTCATGCAATATGTAGCCCTATTCTTGGCCTGTTCTCAATTTCCTGCTTTCTAATTGGACAAAGGACAGGGTCTGTTGATTTAGTGTAACAAGATCAAGGGGCAAGGCAAATTCTGTTACGCTATCTGGGACCTTTTGGTACCACAGTGTACAGGACCATATGGCCCCGAAGCCTTTTTCGTAAGTAGGGGACATGTGTATAATGACACTTCCTCTTCTTGGGGAGCATTTATTCAGTAGCCATCAGGGAGGCTCAGCATGTTGGTTGTCCTACAGCTTCAGTCTGCTGTCCTGCTATTGAGGTTTCCATCTGGACGTTGACTGATGCCAGTCGTTCCTAGGGTTACAGCTGCTGCTTCTGGTTGGATCTCTCAACCACAGGGAGCATATGGAAAAGCAAGATAAGTTGGGCTGGCTGGAATGTTTTCCTGCTAGGGTACACACAAACAGTGACAAGGCTGGGAGTTGTGGACAGGATCATTGGATTACTCCAGGGAAGTAACTTCATCTTTCCCAACGCTAGCTTTGGCACTTACAGAGTGTGACCAAAGCACTGCAAGTTATCTGAGACAGCACAAGGTGCCCACCCCATAGGAAGGACTCAGCAATTTTGAGCTTTTCCCCCAGATACTATGCTCTTACTTATGGGAATATACCTCCACTGGGTAGCCTTTGTCATCATTCTTGGGTGGGTCTTTGATTTGCCTCTGACCATGAAAGTTTCAAAATCAGAGATGCTGTCATATTTCTGGGTAAAATAGACAGTGCTGGAAAAAGAAGAAGCAACATCAGAATTTCAAGAGAGATACGGGACAGTGGGGGTGACCAGGTAGCTGATAGAAACTTTAGTGATTTAAAAAGAAAGAAAGAAAGAAAGAAAGAAGAAAGAAAGGAAGGAAGGAAGGAAGGAAGAAAGAAAGAAAGAAAGAAAGAAAGAAAGAAAGAAAGAAAGAAAGAAAGAAAGAAAGAAAGAAAGAAAGAAAAAAAAAGAATATCCTGGGGGAAATAATTCCTTATAAGTTCATTCCCTTGTACTGCAGTAGGTATTGGGAGAGTTTTCAAATTAATGTTTCATGTCAAGTTCTCAAGGTACAATCTCAACTAAGACTTACTGTCTCCTAGTAAGCAGGAACCTGAAAGCAGGAACATCTTGTCCAGGCACACGATCCCATTTCAATCCAGATTCTGCTGGGGCCAACAGACCTACCCCAGGTGACCAAATGGGTTAGCGGGAGGCAGACAGAGTTTAAAATCATCTCACTCTTTGCCTCTGTGGCTTTTCATGTGCAAAGACAACTTTCTTGCCAACTTTTTGGTGAGAAGGAGCCGCTGAGGCATATGCTCTCCCTGTCCTATGGGAGCATGACTTCAATTATAGAGACACAGGAAAACCCAACCAAAATGGGAAACAAGCATCCAAGTGGAACTTACTGGAGTGAAGGATTGCAGTTGGCTGAGGAAGAAGGTTAGAAAGTCACCCGTGGAGATGAAGCCCACGATTTAATTTGCTGTTGGTTTCGGTTTCAGAGAAAAGAAATTGCCTTTGCAGCCAGTGTGCTGCTGTGCAGAAATCTCTAATTTCCCATCCTGCCAGGACCGCCCTCCCCACACTCTAGCTACCCCATGTGTAGGAATCTGCATTGGGCTCCACTTATATCCAAGGCAGTGCTGTGACCTGGGAGCCTCCGCTTGCCTCTCGCATGCCAGGTTTGGCAAGGTGTTCTACACACCTATGCCCCGTTCTCACTCAAGATCTTTAACAACAAGCAAGAACTCCAGCTTTGCGTACTTGATGCAAATGGAATTAACAATAGCCCTATCTGGGATCAAACATAAACAGGTTAACTATTGCTCAGTGACTCCTCTTCTGGTCTGTTTTCCTTTTAGGCCATGAAGAAAATGACATCATTCAACACCAGAGCAGCATCCCATGTCATGTTCCTTTGTGAGCACAGATACCTTTTGCCACCCAACCACCAGGGAATGGCATGCCTGCCACCTACACTGTGCCAGAAAAGGGGCAGATGTGTCAGCTGAGACTGGGGCCCAGCCAGACTGCCCATCACAGAAGAAACTCTCAAGTAAGTGCCATGTGATTTAATTGAATCTGAGGTAGGAGATAGGGTTTTTATGGACACTAATTATGGCAGCTGCTTGGCATCTATATTAATGCAGTAAATCTCCTGTGTGTCCAGCCCCAGGCTGGCCCCTACACTATTCTCTTCCTCTTTCTTTTGCATCTCAATTTTGCCACTTATAGTGATTTCTCCCCTGTCTTCCTGGTGACTTGAGGCCTCAGCATCTGGCCCATGACTCCTGTTTCTGGTCAATGACCTGATAGGATTTTGCGTCTGTATATACGTAAATACAGCACAACAAGGATAGAAACGGCACAAGGGCTCATCTATGACAGACACTGTGGAAATGCATGTGAGGAAGCAATCCAGCCAATTCCCTGCTTTCAAATAACTGATGATTGGCAATAGAGGTTGAGAAAGGGGGAAGAAGTTTTTGTAAATGACCACGCTGGACAAAGCATCAGCAGAATGAGGAACACGCCAGGTGTAACAAGGCTGTGGACAAATTAGTTCTGACAGTAGATCCAGACAAAGTCGTATCTTTCAAGATTACTTTGTGTTTCACCTAAAAACAGAATACTGAGTGTTAAATATTAAAATCCAGTTATTAGTAAATTAACTCATTACTACATTTGACATTTACTTAAACTATCTTAGAGCTGAGTAGTTCCAGAAATTGTGCAGGGACTTGGCTAGTTTTATATTTTTTTCTACCCTTCACTGTCATTTTCAGTGTTTTGGGGTTCTTGTTCTTGTGAGTTGTGGTCTCAGGATGGCTGCTGCAGTTCCAGACATCATAGGAGCATCCACACCTAAGGAAAGGAGCAAAGGTAAGATTTCTTCTTTGCATAAAGCTGTAGGTTATTTTATAAGAAACAAAAATCTTTACTGCATTCTTCAAAAATTATGCTGGTCATTTCAAATTGCTGTAACGAAATAGAGTGCAAAATTTATAAACAATAGAAATGTACTATGGGGAAGAGAAGCTGGGAACTCCAAAATCAGGGTGAGGGCAGAGTCAGTATCTAACAGAATTTTAGAAAAGTATTTCTGAAATGACTACGTAGCATGAGATTAATCATAGATTGCACATTATAAATAAATTATTTACAAACCTAAATGGATATAACAAAAATTGTGTGAAATAAAAATGAAGAAGAAAGCATTTACAGATCAGTCACATAATTGTTAACTCTGTGCCAAAATCAAGAAACTTATATTAAAATAACTAGAGTTCTCAAAGTGGAATGGGGTGGGCAATACAGATTGAAAGATTTGAAATTTTTGAATTTAGTTCAAATTATAGCACATTTCCAAAAAAAGGAACCCTTTGTGCAAGAAATTTGAATAAAATCATGCCAAAATACACAAAAATGAAGTTATCCAAAACTAAATGTAAAGAAAAATAAACATTAAAACATACATATATATACATATATATATAATATATGCATTATATATATAATTAGCTATGAGTGAACAAAATTAAATATCTTATTCTACATTGGAAAAAAAGTAAATGTGTAAGAAACTAATTCAAATGTGTAAGAAATTAATTCAAAGGACTGAAAGAGGAAAAAAAAAGACCTATTTGTGTGTAAAAGACAAAGAAGTAATATAAAGTCAATGGAAAATGGAAATATACTTTTTGAAGTTTCTAATACCAGGAGAAAATACCATATCACGTCTTGTAAGTACAATGTGAGACAAAGATACAGTATAAATCTTAAAACAAAAATTAAGATTAAGTAATAATAAGAAAATTAATTGAATATTAATTCAAAATTAAATATTTCAAAACAATTCATCTAAAAAAATTTTCATGATAGTAAAGAAGTACTAACAATAAAACGTAACATAAATATGGGAATGGAAAATATATGGCCAACACTTATAACGGTTTGGGGATAGGATATCACACAAAGTTCTAGTATTTTGTGGACATGGATATTGCCCATGATGCTTACTGGTGGCCAGGTGTCACTTGTAGGACTGAGCTACTGCTATTTCCTTGATGTTCACCCTGTAGATTCAGCTGCATTCAGGATCCATAGGGTGTAGGAGAAGTCCATTTGTAGAGTACGCTGATGGAAATATTTTGCTACTGCATACAAAAGAATAACTGAAAAACTGCTTTTGTGTACCTCTTTTTTTCTCCTGTGTTTAACTGTTTGCATTATTTGGTGGGTTCTTTCCATTCTCCTTCATGGAGTTGTGGTCATTTTGATCCCTCTCTAAAATATCTTTTGCAGGGTTGGCTTTGTCATTAAGAAATTCTTTAGTTGTTCTTTGTTATGGAAGTATTTCACTTCTCCATTAAACTTCAAAGAGAGTTTTACAGGGTATATCAGTCTGGGTTGGAATTTTGTTTTCTTGCAAGACGTGAAGTACTTTGCTCCATGCTCTTCTTGAGTTAATGGTTTGTGAAGAGAAATCTATCATTATTCTTATGGGTTTTCCTTTAAATGTGATCTGGTTTTTTTTTTTTTGGTTTATTTGTTTGTTTGTTTGTTTGTTTTTCTCTAGTGGCTTTTAGTATATTGTTCCTGGGCTGAATTTGTGGGATCTTGATTATTATAAGTCTGGGTGTAGTTTCAATTGGGTTGATGTTATTTGGAGTCCTATATGCTTCAGTTCTCTGAATGTCAAATTGTTTCCACATATTTTGTAAGTTTTGTGCTATTACTTCTGCCCATATTATTTTTATATCATTTGCATTGACTCCTTTCTCATTGATGCCTATTAGTTTCACGTTGTTCATCTTTGCATCATCTTTCAGATGTTGAATTATTTTTTCCTGCATCATAGTTGCCTTTAAGAGATCTTTTCTTACCTTTTCATTATCTACAACAGTGTCTTCAAGGTCTAAAAATCTATTTTTACTTTCATTGAAATGGTCTTGCCAGCTTGTGATTGAGGCTTTAATTTCCTATATAGCACTCTGAATCATGCATTGTATTTCTTTCCTATAGTGCTCATTCAAGAATTCCATCATTTTTTTTTATTCTCCTCTATTTTTTATCAATGTGTTCTTCAGAAGCATTTAGTACTTCTTTCATTATAATTATAATTTCTTTTTTTCATTTCAGAAATTATTTCTGATCTGATTTCCTCTACATCTTTCTGCAGCTGTTTCTTTACTTCAGACACTATTATCTGAGAGATTCCAATTTCTTCTATGCTACTGCCTCCTGTATTTGCTCTGGCTGGGCTTCAGGCCTGAGAGTGCATTTCTTTCTTTCTCTTTGTCATTTTCTATAGCCTTGCCTTCTGACCTTCGGTGTAGAGCTTTGGTAGAGTTCTTGCCTTAGCACCAGATCTGGATCTACCAAGTTTAAACTTGTCCAGGTGGGTATGGCTGGGTCTATCTGCTGAGCTCCACTTCTTCCTGCTCCAGCCCTTGGAGATGAACCTGCTGTGCCACTCTGGCAAGATGTTCTGTTCCTGGATTAGCTAGGTGGGTCTCGTCTCCAGCCTCTCTGCAGGGAGTTCTGTTGCAGGATTCCACACCAGATACACAGCCTGGGCTCTTGGTTGAATGAGGACAGGGTGGGCTTCAGGCCATGCCACTCACATTCTGGGCCTGGGCTCTGGGTTGAATGACAGGGTCTATTTCTCGGGTCACAGATTGTGCCCTTTTCTATTTCCTGGTGCAGTAGAAGGATGGGACAGCTCCCTAGCGCGTCTCTCATGAAGGTGCTCCTCATGACAGCTCTGTCCTCATAATCACCTCCCAGAGAGCCCATCTCTAGGACCCTCTGTGTAGTGATTAGGCTGCAACAAGTGTATGGAGGTGGCAGTCACACTCATGGCAGAGCAGCGAAACACACCTGCTCCAGGGCCGGTGGGGTCAGCCCATTGCCACCCAGATGCTCTGAGCAGGGAAGGAGACACAGAGTGCTTGGTCGACGACCGCTGTCCTACTTTCCTCCAGTACTTGTGAGACAGAAGCTGTCCATCTCGTGCTAGCTGCTGAGAGCTTTCCCTACCCCAACCCCGCAGTGACCCCATAAGCATCCTTCACTGCCACTGGCCAGGTAAGGGGCCTTGCAGGAGCCCCGGATTCTGTTGCCACGATGAGACACAACCCTGCTTCCTCCACTCTGGCCTCCTTGTGGGAGTCCCACCAGACAGGCCTGGGCTCATCGTGCCCCAGATCTGCCACTCAACAGAGCTGCACTCCCGAGCAAGGTACTGATCTCCCCACCCCCCCCACACACCAGGGAAAGATGCATAGAGCAATTCACATTTTACAGAATTACTGGGAGGACTAAACAAGGCCTATGAAATGCTCAGCGGCACGCCTGGCCCGGAGATGCTCAGTGCAGTTTTTTTTTTTTAAGAATTTTTTATTTCATTTATTTATTTTTTTTCTTGTTTCAGAATCTTTATTTGTTTATTCATTCATTTTTATGGCCGGCTCAGCCCGCCCAGAAGGCAGGGCTGGCTCAGCATGTGGTGCCGGGGATCGAACCGCGGTCCCTGAATCCACCCAAGCTTTCCCAAGCAGGCACTTTAGACCACTGAGCCATCCCGCCAGGCCCGCTCAGTGCAGTTTTAACAGCTGGAATTTATTGAGTACTTACTGCATGCTAGACTATGTAAGGAAATTACTTTGTAATTAATAAACTCATTTAATTTTCACAACAAGTCAGGGAGATCCGGATTGGCTTTCAATTATTTAACAATTCAGGGAATGGGAGAGAAAAGTGAATTCACCCAAAGCCTCAGAGATAAAGAGAGGCAGAACTGAGATGGAAGCCAGGGGAGGCTGCAAGCCTAGCCAGTGAGTACCTGTCGATTTTCCTGTCCACTGGCAACATTACTTTTGCCGGAAGTGGAGCTGTGCCCAGCCAGGACAAAAGCTTCCTGGTAGGCAGTGGACCGACCTTAGAGAGCAGGCAGCTGGAATAACCCCAGCCATGTGGCCACAGAAATGGCAAGCTCTGGAAGATAGAAGGCTGTGTCCTGTGTGAGCATGCAGCTCTGTAGGAAAGACCTCAGATGGGCCGAGGATAGTTCTCAGCAGCATAAATGCCTACCTGGAAGAGTACAAGGTTCAGAGAGCCTCAGGAGGAGTGAGGCTCTGCACTGCAGCCCAAGGCTTCTGACAGCTACGGCGCTGGGTGGCTCTGGGCTGTGCTCTCAGCAGCCCATCCTAACATAAAGGGACCGCTTAGGGGGACCAGTGCCTGGAAACCTCATGATCCCAGGGAAGTTCTTGTAGATTCTTTCTACATGGGGACCACTGAGATGCTGAAAAAAAAAAAAAAAAAAACCTCAGTGTTAAACCCCAGCAACATGAAGTCATTTTGCCACTCTTCCTAGAGTTTGGCTTTTCCAAAGGACGTGAGACAGACTGCACTGACCCACCACCTTTCCTTTGGCTTCCAAGAATCCCACACAGGTGATTTCAAAAGATTTCAACTGACAGACAGGAAGTAGCCTCACAAACTCAGAAGCTACGTGGAGCCCAAGGGCTAAAGCCCACTCTGCTTCAAAATAAGCCCCTCTCCCAAAGAAAAGGACAGGGAAGGAACAGGAAGGGAAATAATCCCTGCTTCACACACTGTCCTAAGTTTAAGTGATTTCAATTTTTTCTTGGTGACATTTCTTGCCTAGTGGAACCATATATCCCAATATCAATAAGTACATTAGAAGCTATTTCATGAAAAGAAGCAGAGAACTCTCAAAGCATGCTATAAGGTGTTCCAGAGGATGCACTATTTTGAATGGGATTCCTCCAGCATTTGAGGTAGGAGGAAGAAGCTGGTGCAGTTGCTGGTGGAGATCTACAGAGGGACTGCCTCTGCTCACCCTCTTCACCCTTTGTTTTTGTGACATTGCCTTTGGAGTTTTTCCCTATCAAGCTGAATGTTACAGCAAGACTTGCTCCCCACTGAGTAAGGGATGAGAATTCACAGAAAGGAGCCAGGAAATGTGGTTGTATGGCTACCTCGGGAGCAGCCCCAGCTCCACACAGGACGGATGGAGCAGGGATTTTCCAGGCTAGGCTTCCAGTTGTTGCCTACTTCTTTCCATCTGAACATCACAGGGACAATGAAAGGTTTGTCTTTTTAAAAATTCATTTTAATGGGAAAAAATAAAATAGCAATGAAATAATTTCAAAACAGGTTAATAGGATGGTTACAATAATCAGTGCAATGCATATTGTTGTCTTCATAGTAGTTAGAGATAAGATGCAGACCTGATATCTTGTCTAAGCAATATTAGTATAGACTTTAATACTCAATGAACTAACACAAAGTAGCTGTGTATCTATCCTAAATCTCTTGTGTATACGTTATATATTTTTTTCCTTTTTAAAGTTTCTAATACTAGGAGAAAATACCATGTCTTATAAGTAGATTGTAAGTAAAAGATACAGTATGAAAGAAATTATAATTAAAATTATAATTAAATGATATTCAGAAAATTACTTAAATATTAATTAAAAATTAAATATTTCAAAACAATATTCCAAAATTCAAATCATGAGTCCAACTTAGAGGCCAGAATATTGTGTATCTTGTGTATGAATCTGTAATCAGTTCAAAGTACTTGCAAAATATTTGAATAGGTGAAATCAATTAAAAGAAAGTTTCCATGGTAGTAAAGAATTACTAAGAATAAAACATAAAGACTGGAATGGAAAATATATGAGCAGAACTTCTAACAGTTTGGGGATAGGATATCACACAAAGTCCTAGTATGTCATGTACATGGACAGTGTCCATGATGCTTACTGGTGGCCAGATGTCACTTGTGGGACTGAGCTACTGCTATTTCCTTGATATCCACCCTGTAGACCTAGACAGAATCATGACCCATAGGGTACAGGAGAGGTCCATTTGTAGAATATGCTGATGGACATATTCTGCTGCTGTATATAATAGAATAGTTGAAAGATTGCTTCTGCATACCTCTTTTTCACCTGTGTTTAATGGTTTGCCCTATTTGGTGGGTTCCTTCCATTCTCCTTCATGGAGCTGTGGTCATTTTGATCGCTCTCTAGACTATCTTTTAGTAAACTGTGTAAGGTGGGCTTTGTCATCATGAAATTCTTTAGTTGTTCTTTGTCATGGAAGTATTTTACTCCTCCATTAAATTTGAGAATTTTGCAGGGTATATCAGTCTGGGTTGGAATTTATTTTCTTGCAAAACTTGAAGTACTTTGCTCCATACTCTTCTTGACTTGATGGTTTATAAAGAGAAATCTGCCATTATTCTCATGGATTTTCCTTTAAATATGATGTATTTCTTTTCTCTAGCAGCTTTTAGTATGCTGCTCATGTGCTGAATTTCTGAGATCTTGATTACTATATGTCTGGGTGTGGATTTCTATATGCTTCAGTTAGCTGAATGTCAAATTGTTTCCCCATATTTTGGAAGTATTCTGCTATTGCTTCTGCCCATATTTTTTAATATTATTTGTATAGACTCCTTCTTTCTCATTGATGTCTATTAGTCTTACATTGTTCATCTTTGCATCATCTTGCAGATGTTGAATTATTTTCCATGCATCCTACTTTGTGTGTGTGTGTGTGTGTGTGTGTGTGTGTGTGTGTGTGTGATTGGGGTTCAAACTCACGACTTCTCACTTGCCAGGCAGGCACTTGTGCCACAAAGCTATCTCCCCAGATCCTGTCATCCTGGTTGATTTTAAGAGATCTCTTCTTACCTTTTCACTAGCTGCAATAGTGTCCTTAAGGTCTGAAAGCCTATTTTCACTTTCATTGAAACGGTTTTGCCAGCCTGTGATTGAGGTTTTAAGGTCCTTTATAGAACTTTGAATCTGCTTCATACATTCTATTTATTACTTTCCTATGTTGCTAATTCAAGGATTTCATCATTGTTCTATTCTCTATCGTTTTTTTTTTTTTTTTTTTTTTTTTTTTTTTTTTTTTTTTTTTTTTTTTTTTTTTTTTTTTTTTTTTTTTTTTTTTTTTTTTTTTTTTTTTTTTTTTTTTTTTTTTTTTTTTTTTTTTTTTTTTTTTTTTTTTTTTTTTTTTTTTTTTTTTTTTTCAATCAGCATCTTCTTTAGAAGCACTGAGGATTTCTTTCATTGTAGTTATCATTTCTTTCTTTTTACTTTGGAAATTATTTTTGATCTGATATCTTCTATACCTTTCTGCAGTTGTGTCTGTAGTTCAGATGCTATTATTTCAGTGATTTCAGGTGTGTGGTTTCCAATTTCTTCTATGCTACTGTCTCCTATACTTGTTCTGAATGGGCTCAGGGCCTGCGAGTACATTTCATTCCTTCTCTTTGTCATTTTGTATAGGTTTGTCTTCTGACCTTTGGTGCAGAGCTTTGGTAGAGTTCTTACCTTAACACCAGATCTGGATCTACCAAGCCCAAACTCGTCCAGGTGGGTGTGGCTTGCCTGTCTGCTGAGCTCCACTTCTTCCTGCTTCAACCCTTGGAGGTATACCTGCCGTGCCAATCTGGCAAGATGTTCTGCTCCTGGATTAGCTAGGTGGGTCTTGTCTCCAGCCTCCCTGCAGGGAGTTCTGTGGCAGTTTTCCACGCTGGGCCTGACTGATGGATGAAGTTCATTCACATACTGGGACTAGTTGTTGGGTCAAATGAGTTTCTGGCAGGTGCAGCATGGTCCCACTCACATGCAGGGCCTGATTCTGGGTTCAATGAGTTTCCTGTGGGCCCAGGGTGGTCTCACTCATTTGCTGGGCCTGGTTTCTGGATCAAATCCATTTTCCTATTTTCTTAAAAGCATCTTGGTCTACAAAATCGTGATGACCTGTGATGGAACTAAGAAACTGGGGTTTTATTTCTTTTCTAGTTTTACATAAGAGAGAAGACTGGGCTCAAAGTGGCCAAATGACTCGGGGAAGAGGGGCTCTGGCTCCTGCCTTTAGAATGTAAACTTGTCAGGCCCCGGGCCTTTCCCCTTATAAGGTGTAGGGATTTGTGAATTCAGTATGTAACAATAAGGTTTGTGTAGCAGGAATTGGAGACACACATTGTTTGGGCCACAAACTTATTGCCTCTGTAGAGTATGGATTTGTTGGATTCTGCTGATCTTTGGGAATCTGGGGGTTATCCGCAGGGTTGCAGTATGTCTAGACACTAGAATCAAGTCCACAATATTTAAATCCTTGAAGGCACTTTACAGGACTACTCAGCTAGTTATTACAAATGAGGAAAATGGTTCTCAGAGAAGTTAGCTAACTGACCCAAGCACTTGAACCCCACCAAGGCTCCCCACCAAGATTTTTTTCTCTGTTGCTTACTGCCAATGATTTTGGTTTATTTCTGTGATTGTAATTTGTGGGCCAAAAAAGTGATGAAGAGGAGGCCATACACAGGTAGAGAGGGGCAGGGATTTGGAATTGGTGGAACCTGAGTTCACGTTGTGTCTCACTTGTACGATGGCTGCAACCAAGGGCACATTCAAAGAAAGAGGAAGGGGCGGGCAGTAGCTTGTGTAGGCCAAGACCACACCCTTTTCTTGAAATAGTGGCATTTATACTGGAAGCTGCAGGTAGAAGTCTCCTGCTTGGTTTTCATGGGCCTGAGTGGGTGGTCTGTCCTTGGTTACCTGGAAGAAAAAGGAAGGGCTCTGGCCTCTCCAGTGGGAGGCAGTGAGGCCAGATTGGGTCTGGGGGTTCAAGGAGCAGGAAGGTGGGATTAAAGCCTCTGCAAGGCCTCGTGGGTTGGAGCTGGCTGTGAAGAGCAACAGGGGACCAGTGAGGGGGGCTGTCTTGAGCCCTTTCTATATTGGAACTCTTCTACCTGCATGCTCAGCCTTCATTCCCAGGATGACCAGGGAGAAAATAGTCAGCATCTCTCTGAGAGCATGAAGGGATTTGGGAAAGAGAGAACAGGGTCTTGGTGACTGGAAGTACATGAGGGAAATGCAAAAGTTTTTCTACAATACATAGCGATTTTGCACCATCACCCAGATACATCACCTTGGCATTTCCTGCTCCTCGGGAACCAGGGAGAAGTGGTTCAGACTGCCTGCTCTTGGCACATCAGAGCAGCCTCACTTCAGAACGGATTATGTCCTTGTGGTTTTGCTGCCTTGAAGCTTCATTTCTGCTGCATTTGTTCCACTTGCGGACCACATACCATCCTGGGGAGGCTGCTCTTGCTGTTCCTAGGTGACCCATATGTCATCTCAGGGTCTTTCTTTCCTTTCCACCAACCTCCCCAAGCTCCCGGTATATTTATTTTATGAACAGGTGAGTCAGGAGCCAGGCTCACTGACATCAGAGCCAGGGAAAGTTCAATGGAAGAAAACAAACTGGACGGTGAGAATTATTACTTTCAATAACAGTTCCCTTCCGAGGCAAGCTGGGTTTGTGTTACAAAGCCTCTGTCTGTACCATTGTTTGTATAATGCTGGTTCCCAGAGCTGGGTGGATGTTTAATACATTTGTTAAGTAAGAATGGGGAAGAACAATCTTGGATCAGGAAGCAACCTCACAATGATTTGTGAATTTTTGGGAAAGTTTGTGGAATAGGAAGTTAACTAGGATCTTTTACTTTCTCATGTGAAAGTGTGTTTTTCTTCTTTCTTTCTTTCTTTCTTTCTTTCTTTCTTTCTTTCTTTCTTTCTTTCTTTCTTTCTTTCTTTCTTTCTCTCTGTCTCTCTCTCTGTCTCTCTGTCTCTCTGTCTCTCTCTCTCTCTCTCTCTCTTTTATTCTTATCTTGCTGGAGAGAACAGGAATTTGTGCGGAAATCTAGTCATCTCCCATGAGGTCAGTAGCATTTTACTGAAAGTATATAATATTTAGAGATTTGCCTACAAACTTGTATCATTTGTTCCTGCCTCCCTATCCACCTACTAGGATTCTGTACAGACTGCATGTTCTGCATTTCTGAGGTTGTCATGGTGATAAAAGCTCCAGCATCTTGGGCCATAAATAAGAACACTAAGTGTTTTCTCTTGTCTGGGTGAGGGACTTCTCTGGGCTTGGAGCATACCCACATACCCAGTGTGGCTCAGTTTTCTTATGTGAAGAGTGGAACTGTCAACATTCAGTTCACTCCACACTCTGAAGACTCTGATGGGCAACTTCTAGGGAACATGTAAAGCAAACACTTCCTGGCTCCAGCCTTAGCATGTCTGCTGAAATGTTGGAGATAATTTCACTGCCAATGGAAAGTATCTGTGTAGGACCAAAGTGAAAAAGAAGCTGCCTGCATTAGTCCTGCTGGTGAGTCAGACTACTTACCCCATCCATTCACCTATTAGAGCCATCTAAAAGCCCCGACAGAGTTCAGGTTTTAGTACTTTCTCCTGTATGACTGTTTCTGCTTCTGAGCTGTCACAGTGATGCAGGAAGAAAAACTGATCTCCCAACCTGAAAGAAATTTGGACAAGTTCGTGTTCTCTAAAACCGAAGAATGAATTTTAAGAACGAGATAGAAGTTTAGAATAGAATATTTATTGGGAAAGAAAGCTTCTGTCCAAGAGGGGAACAGAAGGGGGACCCTAGTGGGTTGCCCTGGAAATTGTCTTTTCTAGGAGTCTTATAGGGCAAAACCATGTGATAAGGTGGACCCAAGGTGAAACTAGGGGAATTTGCTTAGGTAGTCATGAGGTGGGACAAAGTCATGGTCAACCAATGAGATTACAAGCATCATTGTTCAGGTAAAATTGATTAAATTGGGAGCAAATTGGGAAGCAAGTCACATAGCAAGCAGGCATGAATATGGAATAAGGGTTCTTTCTGTTGGGGTTGAGTTTCTGACTTGTTTAGGCTCTTTTAGGGTGATCCATACTGATTTAGAATATCAGTCCCTGATACTTAACTTTAAGTGAGTGGGCGGCTGCATTTTTTTACTCTTTTGTTCTAAGGTCTGGCCCACAGGTGGGGTGCCTGTCTCTTGCAAAGCTGTATAGTCGAGTTTCTTTCCATATCGCCCTCGAGGGCCTGGCCCCATCTGACTGCCTATAATAGTTCTATCTAATTTGGCTGCCTGCAACAATGGGAGATCCCTTTAAAGGAATCAGAAATGGAGGCTGTAGTTGGGCTTGGTAGCTCATCTTCCTGTCTTGGGGGCAGAGGATGAGAACAAGAAATGGGAAATTGGAAAAAATCATTTAAGATGTTCATTAATGTGTGTGATCAATGAAGTCAAACTGATTTGCAGAAAGTTTCTCTGTTTGATCTATTTGAAGGGCATGTTGCATAGCCCTTTACTCAAACAATACCCCCACATAAATTTCTATCCATGTGTGATGTGAACCAGATCTCTGCATCAAAGAGAATAGTCCTTCCAACCCTGATTCTGTTATGTAGATGAGCTTTAAGAAGATAGTACATGGAAGGGCAAGAGTGGAAAGAGCCACTTAAATCATTTTAAGATGTGACTGTTATCCCCACGGGTGGGCTGGGGTTGAGAGGTGTGTCGAGGATGGGTAACACAGCTGCACTGATCTTCTGTGGTGTTTCATCCAGTGGCCCCAGACACACAGTTAGAATAGCCGAGTGGATATGTTTTCCCTCCTATCCCTCCGGAATGAGTTCTTGCTCTTACATTCCACCCACAATGTACCATGTACTGTTCTTCAAACATGGCCTTTTCTGAGCTGTTTTATGCCTTTGTATATTTATTTTGTCTGAAATTCTCTCCTCATTTTGTCCTTTCTGTGTGCCTACCCACACATCCTTCTCAGCAGTCACCCCATATGAAGCCTATGCTGATGCCTGAGACACTTTATAATAGCTCAGTCTTAACCCCTTGTAGCTCATCACCCTGATGTCATCAACATTTGAATAATGTCCTTGTCTCTCCTGCATGAGGACAGCAACCTGGGTCTTTTTATCTTCCCAGACTTGTATTTCAACAGTGCTTGACCTTTAAGGTATGCTCATCTAATTAATTATTGGACAATCCATCTCAAAGTTCTCAAAGTCAAGAAAAGGGATAGCAGCTCTTACAGAAGCCCTTATTCAGTCCCTCTAGTGATTCCGACCCTCTGGAGGGAGCTGTGAGGACTTGTGAAAGCAAAGCCAAGTCTCTGGGTTTGCTAAGGAAACCTGAGTCTGCCAGAGTTTTATATTCAGATTCGACCTGCAATTGATTACTAATGCCCTCTTCTCTTTCCATGCCAGTCAACTCTCACAAAAGCAGGATGAAATAGGTGTTAATATCTTTGCTCTCTATTTGAGGAACTGAAACAATGAGAGATTAGGAGCTTGGTTCAAAACCCTAGACTTCCACAAAATAGGGCAGCCAGAGTTAGGTTTCAGTCAGCTAAAGTTAAGGGCGTGTTCTTGCTCACTGAGTCAAATGGATTTTGGTACACTTGTCAGAGCACATGTTTAAGTGCTATTGTGATAGTGGAAAGGGCTGGGCAAGGATGGCTGAGCTCAGCCAGAATAGCCTTTTCACCTCTAGGCTTAAACTAGGGCCTGGAGGGCCCCTGGTCTCGTACTGAATGCTCAGGCAATCCATTTGGAAAGGCACCTGTGAGCCTCCTGGAAGAGGAGATCTGTAGGGTCTACAAATAGCAATGTTGTTGCTGAAGACTAGACATGATGAGCTGCATACACACACACACACACACACACAC
The DNA here is from genome assembly GCA_004027025.1 of Myocastor coypus. Lineage (NCBI taxonomy): Eukaryota > Metazoa > Chordata > Mammalia > Rodentia > Myocastoridae > Myocastor > Myocastor coypus. Next base: position 20,205 of record PVJA010024291.1, read on the forward strand.
ACACACACACACACACACACAGAGGAATCCACTCCCTCGAACTCCCCTGACCTTTTACTGGAGTCCAGGCAATTGCTTGCTAAAGGGTAAGTCCTGTGTAGGGTTTGTAGGGTTTGGCTAGATGCAGCAATGACTCCAAAATAACTCTAACAAGAGTAAGCCCCAGGGGCCAAATGCTCCGCTCTGCCCTGGGTTCATCCAGAGTTTGGGCAGCAGTCTGAGGTTGAGGGAAGAGGCTTCCAGCTGTTCTACATCAGCCCTAGGCAATGGTCAGAGCCTGGGATTTGTCTGGGCTTTGTAGCCCCTGAGGGCTGTGTTGCTTGCTGCTGGATCAAGGAGTTGCCAAGAGGCCCCAGAAATTCTAGAGAACAAAGAGGCAATAAGCGCATGCTGAAACCTTTTACCAGCTGGCTCTGTCCCAAACCAAAATAAGAAATGAATTGCTGGGGCAAAAGTGTGTGTGTGTGTGTGTGTGTGTGTGTGTGTGTGTGTGTGTCTTACACTGCTGGGAAAGAAAACCCTGTGTTAGGTAGGAATGTTCACTTTGGACCATTGAAAGCTGTGATCAAATGAATAGAGCAAATCTAATTTTCTACAGATGGATCTACTGAGAAAATTGACCTGACAGGCTATGAAGTCTTGGCATCTCGTTTTACAAGTACTTACATTACTGAGGGGAGAAGCAAAGTGTCCACTCAGCTAAGACTGTTGGAGTAGGGATGTTCCCTCTGATCCTGAGTGAACCTTGGCATTGGTTACTGTCATCATTTCTTAGGCATCACTTATGATTGGGTCTATAGATATTATCTAGCATGTTAGAAACAGCGCTACTGGCTTCCTATTCTTATTCTCATGTTAAAGAGGAAGAAACTGCTGTTCAGATTGTGTAAGACATTTGTTCCGAATCCCATTACTGGAACTTGAATTCAAGCCTTTCAGATTCTTAAAATGAATGTGATTGTGTTATCATTATTAAAGCTATGTCTCAGGTCAGGTCAATAGTTATGTGAATACAAGTGCTTTCTCAATGCATTGACTTTTATTTGTGATTTTTTAAAAGGTTTTTGTTGTGTTGTTTCTGTTTTTTCTGGAAATGTGAGCTGAACTCAGGCCCCTGAGCTTGCCAGACAAGTGCTTATTCTACTGAGCTATCTCCCTGCCCCTTATTTATGATTCTAAATTTTAATTAATACATTTTATTTTTGGAGAATAAGAATAATAGGTTTCCTTTTGGCACTTTCATGCATCAATGCCTAGAATTTTCACTTCAGATGGGTGTGCTGTTATCCCAATAGGTCCACGACTCAAGGGATCCACCCAACTTCTGGTGCTCAGTTGCTTTTTCTCTAATATCTTTAGTAAATAAACATACTTTACAGCTTTACTTTCTGTTTATTAAGGCTCAGTGAATTCATATCTGTAAGTTGTTTCCAATATCTTAGGTGTGAGCTACTCACATAGTTTTCTATTTGTTGTTTTGTTTGATTAAATTTAACAACATTCACTGGCACTATTTTTTTTTTTTTTTTTTTTTTTTTTTTTTTTTTTTTTTTTTTTTTTTTTTTTTTTTTTTTTTTTTTTTTTTTTTTTTTTTTTTTTTTTTTTTTTGTCTTTCTGAGATGGTCTCACCATGTAGTTTTGGATGGCCTTGACCTCACTTTTGTAGCCCAGGCAGGCTTGTCTCAAACTCACACCGATCCTCCTACCTCAGCCTCCCAAGTGCTAGGATTACAGGCATGTGCCATCAGGGCCCGGCTCTGGCATTTTGTTAAAAAATTAATTAATTAATTAATTAATTAATTAATTTGGTACAGGGTTTTGATACACAGCTCAGAATTGTGATCCTCCTGTCTCAGATCCAGAGCCTGGGTCCTTGTGGTCACCAGGCAGGTGCTTACATAGCTGAGCTATCTCCCTAGCCCTCACTGGCACTATTTTCAGAAGACTGAGAAAACTATACCGATAATCTTGAGAACAATAGTTTTCATGAGCTCACTAGGCATAGAGATGTTAAAGGACTTGTTTCAGTTCACACAGTAGGTCGTTCTTCAAGATCCATACTTAGTTCATTATTAGGTTCTTTATTCCTTCAATTGATATTTATTGTCCAAAATGTTTGGGTGCTGTTCTATACACCAAGGTCTCAGCAATGATCAAACTTGTTGCTGGTTCCATGCCCATGAACTGAGTGAGTGGCAGTGGCTTACAAAGCATAAAGAACATGTTTAGCCTGGCATCAATCCTTTCTGAAGCTCTTGGCTAGAGAAGCCAAATCTCTTACATGGTAGTAAATGTGAGGCTTGATTTTAGAAAACTGGTTCCACAGAAATGGGATATTGAGCTGTCTTGTTATACCTCATGCATATACAGATACATGAAGGCATGTTGGAGAACCATGGCTCTTCCTCAAGATGATAAAGCTATGGATCCTTGTCAATTGGTTCTTCCTTAACAAGGTAGAAACTGCTGTCTCAAGGGTGGAGGCCAGCTCTGAGTGGGCAGGCCCTGGAGTTGTTCTGTGCACACTGTAGCCTGCTGGCTCCTCCCGGAGTCTTGCTAGTATGGCTTGAGTTACATGCAGTGGAGGAGGGGAACTGTAGGGAGAATCTCTAAGTACCCAAAGGCCTCTATCTCCTGGATGCTAGCTCCTAGAGACTCTTACAATCATAACTATGAAGGTCACGCAAGCCTTCCTTCGTGATTTCCAGCTCCTCAAAGAATCAATGTATCTATGTACTATGTATCTGTATATCTATTATCTATCTATCTATCTATCTATCTATCTATCTATCTATCTATCATCTTTGGGGCTGGGAAGATAGTTCCGTGGCACAGGTGCCGACTTGGCAAGTGCAAGGTCCTGAGTTTGAACCCCAGTCCTGCAAAAAAATCAAAAAACAAAAAATAAACAAAAAAAACCCCTCAATTCTATCTATCTATCTATCCATCTATCTATCTATCTATCTATCTATCTATCTATCTATCTATCTATTTTTTTTGGCCAGCTCAGCCTCCTTGAGAGTGGGGTTGGATTGGTATGTGGTGCTGGAGATCAAACATGGTCCCTTATGCTTGCCTAAATCTGCCTAAGGGCACTTTAGATCACTGAACTATCTTGCCAGCCTGGAAACAATTTATTTAAATGCTTGTAAAATGCTGAATGAATAAAGATAAATATACCCAAGACTCATGATAACTAGATTTGATAGTGACTTTAAAAATAAGTAGGTGAAAGCTGGGCGTGGTGGCGCAAGCCTGTAATCCCAGCACTCGGGAGGCTGAGGCGGGAGGATCGGTGAGAGTTCGAGACCAGCCTGGGCTACAAAACTGAGCTCAAGGCCAGCCTGAACTGTATAGCGAGACCCTGTCTCAAAAAGACAAAAAAAAAAAAAAAAAAAAAAAAAGAAGGTGAGATCTCAGTCTGGGATATAACATCTTTGGAGCCCCATATTCTTGTCTTAGAAAACACAACACAAGCTCTCAGGCCTACTCTGATGCAGATCATTAGAGGTGATCTCTTGTACAAATTCTTTGTAACAACAGATGTTGACAACCTGCAACATGCATTGAGTTCTGCTACATAGGGAACCCCAAACAACACCCCAGATTGGCCCAAATCTGAATTGCTATAGAGTACTGTTGAGGTTTGTGTCCAGTTGTGCCCCCAAAGTCTCATGCAGTCACTGGGGTGGCTTCTAGAGTTTGTGATTAACTCATATCCAATACAGGGATTGTGGGTATCGTGCTACCCTTGTCCTGAGGTAGATAGCCTGAATACAAAATAAGGGAAGGGAGAGAGGCTTGATAGTTGTCACAGCTGCTGCTTCTCCCTTTGCTTCTTGCTGTTTTGTGCAGCTATGAGCTGCTACCCTCTGCCATGTGCCACTCTGCCTGGAGCCAGCTGAGTATGGACTGAGACCTCCACTAACTGTGAGCTATATAACCTCTCCTTACTTAGTTTTGGGTGCTAAGTATTTTGTCCCAGCAATGAGAGAAAAGTAACTGAGACAAGTACTGAGAGGCTGAAGGCTCTTTGGTTAACAAAGAAGAAAATTTCATTACTGCTATTATTATTCTTGATTATAGAAAGTCCTTTTGCAACTTGTCATGGTCCAGAAGAATACACATTTGTAATCCCATGGAAAAGTTATTGGAATCTCATCAAGTTAATTTTAATTTACTACTTTCAATGCAATCCATAGTGAGAATAAAGTCACTAAGGCATGTTTGTAGTTGTGGGGAGCTAATGGGGTCCCAAATGTAATTACAGTCAAAGCTAACTGGAACAAAGGTCTTGCCCCAAGGATGAACTTGGGCTTTATTAACTGATGAAGAATGGAGAGTCTTGAGCGTGAGTGACTGTGAGAATGGCAGGAACAGGTGAGTACCATGAGCTGGGCCAGGTAGAAGGCCTGAAATCTGCCTATCACAGACAGGGGCACTAATATCTAGTGTTTTGGGGTTGGTGTTTCAGTTTTGATGCCTTGAGAAGTCATAGACTGTTTTCTTGAGGCTCCTTCTCAGCTGACAGGGTGGCTTCTCTTGGCCCAGCTCACACATGTTGCTTGGGAGCTTCAGACAGGCATCACTGACCTGTCACATTACCTCAAAGAGTACACAACAGCACCTGGGCTAGACCCATATGAATTACTTAAAACCAACCAAGGGGACAAGAAAGTGTCCCATCTAGCTCTGTTCTTATTGGTACAAAGAGGAAGAGCCACATGATCGTCTTTCAAGAAGAGCAGTCCAGTTGGTCCTTCAGACCAGGCCATTCATTGGGCACTTTGAATACTACAGACACTGTACTAAATGTTTTAATATGTCATTCATATAACAGTAAGATTTAGTCTTTTAATTTTTCTCATTTTATAAACAAGAGAACTACACCTCAGAAAGATTAATTAAATTGACCAGTCTCACAGATTAACAAGTGATAGAGACAGGAAACAAAATCAGACTTGTGTGGCTTCAAAATCTGTATTTTAAAAAAATGGTGTATGTCATATTGGTATCTGCACTGTATGTGTGCCAGGTGTTGCTCAGTTTAGAGCATCTCTTTTGCCTTCCATCTGCCTCAGTTCTACAGTGGCAAGTTTGCTCCATTCCCTAGAGGATGTCAGGGTCTGGCAAAGATTTAGAAATGAAACAAAGCCCCTTCCCATCAGTCCTGCCTAAGCCAAGCCAAGCTACACTAAGCCAATGTGTGTCAAGGAGCTAGATGTTTTACAAAAGAAAAGAAACAGGAAGGATTGTCTTAGTTACTTTTTGCTCATTGCTGGGACAAATACCCAACACTCAAAATGAAGGAAGGAAAGGTTTATTTAGCTCACAGTTCGTAGAGGTTTCAGTCTGGCCCAAGGCTGAGTGGAGCAGGGCGGAGAGCATCCAGTTCATGGCGACGGAACAGCAACAAAATGGCGGCAGAGGTAGCCAACCAACACGGCAGCAGAGCAACAGCAACAGCTAGAGCTCCAGTCTGTCTCTCTGTCTCTCTTTATATTATATTCAGGCTTTCCACCTTAGCTCCTGCCCTAGGCTACACCCATAATCCCAGAAGTACTTCCACCCATAATTCCATCAGTACTAAAACCCATAATCCCAGGGATCATGGATCAAGTCTCAAACTCTAGAAGTCCCCGCCCAATAACTCCATGAGGCTTTGGGGGGACAACTAGACATAAACCATAACAAGGATAAATTAAGATTCCAACTAAATAACTTTTTCAAAACCAAGAATTCAGTGATTAAGGCATTTGTAATCTGCACAAAAAGATTTAAAGTGATTCTCAGGTAGGAAACTGGGACGGTTACAATTTCTGAAAGTATTTATGACTATTAATTTCAGTTGCTACAATGCCTTTCCAAAACTAACTAACGAACTAATTAACTAACTAACTAACTAACTAAACCAAAGGCAAACCTCAAAGTTGCAAGCATTTCAGCTCAGGATAGGGCATACATTTAGGCACTCATGAGATTCTAATTCCCAAAGAATCTGTCTTGCTTTCTGTTCATGCTAACAAAGCTGCCATTGATGGAGACCAAGGGCATTAAAATCCAGAGCATCCCCAAACAGCAGTATGGTAAAATGAAACCAGTGCTGCTGCTCTGACCCACAGGCTTCCTGGGGATGCCTTCGTTCACTCTGAGGACTCTGTTACAAACCACCAGCCCCACCTTGGCCACAGACTCCTCTGAATGATTCCAGCAGAGCTGTTTCTGCTGGTGGGTAGTCTTCTAACAGTGGATTGGCTATGCTGTTTCATAGGAAAACATTGTGAACTAAAAAATTAATGTACATGTCATAGTTTGGAGGCTGGAACCCCGTGATGAAGAGGTTCTGATAAACTAAGGGAGATGCTGTGTTTATTACAGCATGGCCTCATCCTGTGCACTGGTCCACTCACTGTTCACATTGTCACCAAGTAGCATTATTGCAGGTCCACTTACCAACTGAAAATATTGTGCAGCAGGTTTTCAATGTGTTGTTTACTGTTTCTGCTGGGCATGCTGAGTAATTGTTGCTACTTGAATTCTCCTTACCTTTAGTCCCCCTCCCTCTCTGCTGAGCTGGATATGGCTCATAATCAGGCCTCTCAGGACCTCATAGTACACAGTGAGAGGACCTGAGAAATTGGCCTATCATGTTATAGATGAGTACACAGTGGTCCAAAGGCTTGAGGACTTGGCCAGTGACCCAGCGATCAACACCAGAATTCAGCTATTGTAACCTTGGTCTTGGTCCATTCAACATCTAAAAAACAAGATATTCTTCAAGGAGCTAGGATAGAAAGACTGAGGTACCCAGTATCATTGTTGCCATAATGGCAAGAAGCACTATAAAAATATCCAGAAGGAGAGAGGCATTGGATACAGTTAAAGAGATTCTCCCCACAGTTTCTGTTTTCCACTAAACTCAACTAAAAGCAAATCAGCACAGATCTGAGATTCACTAAATAAATCCACAAAAAAAAAAAAAAAAAAAAAAAAAAACAAAACAAGGTCAAAATGACAGAGACCAAGAGAACAGCCACAAGAGCTTTCTTATTCCTCCTGGGAAGCGAGCTGAAGAGCAGCTCCAGGTGACAGAGTGTGAGACTCAAGGCCAGCCCTTGTGTCCTACTTCAGCACAGCCCCGGATGAATCACACACCAGAGAACAACGGGGCTATTTCTCTCAGTCATCTGTCAAGCTGACAACCCTGCCTCGAGTTATTTAGGGCTTTCTAAAGACACTTCTTCCTTGACTGCCACAGGAAGCACCTGCGCAGCTGTTGTGCTGTGGTTTTGCTCAATAGCACTTTGATATTCTCTGAGGGCATCAATTACTCTTCTGTCCCTGCAGGGACTTTCTTTGGGATGATGAAGAGGAAGGGGATGGTGAAGTCCCCTGGGATCTGAGGCCAGACATTGTCTGGAAATGGGCTTCTCACTGATTACCATAGGGATCCTCTGGGTAAAGACAGGCTGAGAGTGTAGCGGGGATGTTCCCATAAGAGTATGTCTCCCTCCTAGAACAGAACTGTATTCCTTGCCAGCTCTTCAGAGGAAAAGCAGGCCTGTCAGATGAGTGTGGCTGGAGCAAATCTGGTCTTCAGATTCAGGTGGATGATATTAGAGATGGGGAACTTGGAAAAAGATCAGAAGAGAAACACAAAAATAATGAGAGGATCTGGATGCATGGGTCTCTGAAGGCAGGGGAATTAGAGTTGTTGGGTCTAGGCAAGGCAAGGGTGAGCTATGAATCAACTTTGATTAGGAAGCAAATAATTATACAGGGATTAGTGGTCAGTTCCATTGAAAATATGTGGGTTAGAGATGCTTAAATTGCTGCCTGAGCAGTCTGCTCAGTGTGATCTGGTCTGTGTGGTTACTGTACTTTCTTACTCATGAAGTGGTTGTCTGCTTCTTGGATATTTGCATGAATGAAAATGACACCCTTCCAGCTGGAATAGCTTAGAGAATATCTTAATTACCTTGGGCTCATACTGCCCATCATCAGAGAATATCAAAGTGCTATTGAGAAAATTATTATTAAAGGTAGCTTCTTTAATAAAATTTAATAACCAAAATACTTCCAAAATTAGTCTTGGAAGCAAGCATTGCCCTGATACCAAGACCAGAGAAAGACCTAACCAAGATAAAGAAATATGTCAATCTCCTTAATGAACATAAATGCAACAGTCCTCAATCCTGCAATATACAAACAAAAATATAGCAAGTCATCAAGAAAGTTATGAGTTGGTCAGATAGTTTAGCAAGCTAAAGCACCTACTTAGGCAGATACAGAGGCCAGGAGTTCAATCCTTGGCCTGCCATAATGGCCCTGTGCCTCAGGCATGCTGAGATGGTGAAGAAGACTGAGTGTGGTGGTACATCCCTGTATCCCAGCACTTGGGAGGCTGAAAAACAGGAAGGATCACTACTAGTCCAATCTGTATAGTAAGACCCTGTACTAAATGCATAAAACAAAAGACAGTTATATACCATGACCAATAGATCATTTCCAGGGAAGCATGGATGGTTTAACACACGCAAATCAATAACTGTAATACACCATGTTAACAGAACCAAAGATAAAAGCCATATGACAGCCTCAATAGATGCATTTGACAAAGTTTCACATGCACTCATGATTTAAAAAAAAGAAAAACCTTACAGAAAATCTGAATAAATGGTCTTTTCTCAATCTGATAAAAAGCATGACAGACAGCCAACATTATACTAGATGGATAAAAAATGGACTCTTCACTGTAAAATCAGCAACAAGATAAGAACATCTGCTATCACCACTTTTGTTCACTGGAAGCATTAGGCAGCCTAACTAGATAAGCGAAAATAAGAAAAGGAATAAAGATAGGAAAGGAAGATGTTAAATTACATTATTTGCAGATGATATGATATTGTACTCATAAGATACCTAAAACTCCACCAGAATATATCTAGATTTAATATTCAATGGCTATAGCTTGGTATGAAATCAACACTCAAAAATCAATAACCTTCCTCTACACAAATAACACACTCACTGAGAGAGAAACTAGGGAAACAATACTTTTCACTATAGCATCCAAAGAAATGAAATACCTAGGAAGAAGTCTAACAAAAGAAATAGAAAACCTCTATGATAAAAAAGAGTACTCTGAAAAAGATTGAAGGGAATATCAGAAAATGGAAAGATATCCCCTGCTGGGTAAGCAGAATCAACATAGTGAAAATGGCCATACTTCCAAAATTGTTATACAGATTTAATGCAATCTCATTTAAAATTCCAACAGCATATCTCACAGAATTAGAGAAAACAATCCTAAAATTCATTTGGAACCATAACTAGAGTAGTAAAGGCAATTTTAGACAGCGAAGTCAAGTCAGGGGTCATCACAATCCCTGACTTGAAGCTATAATACAAAGCTATCATGCTTTTATTTATTTTTTTTTTAATTTTTAAAGAGAGTACAAAGTAGTATTAGAAAAAAATTATAAGTGATACAGAATTTCACTTAAGGAAGTAATATGAATTTCACAGTGTTTGTTGTAATGCAATGTTGTCTTCCAAATAGTTATTCATATGACCATTTATATGTATGCAAAATTGAAATAACAAAGAAAAAAGAAATGAATATATAAGAAATTAAGAAGAGAAAAGAATAATTGAAAAAAAGAGATAAAACAAATTGAGTGTTATCTGCTGTTTTCCATAGGCCAGCAAAAACACACAGCACAGTTGGCCAAGCCATTCTGCTCATATAGAGAGATAAATCTCTTTTCCCCAGTCCCCTCCCCTGTTCTCCTCAATTCAGCAGCTCTTTCCTATTGAATAACTTGATTTCCTTTCCAGTATCTATTGTGATACTTCAGATTACATTTTATTTTTCAGGTTCTCACACTAAGGAGACAATATAATATTTGCACATGAGGGTCTGATTTATTTCACTTAAGAATATGGTTTCTAGGGGGTGGGGGATAGCTCAGTAGAATAAGTGCTTGCCTGGCAAGTGCAAGGCCTTGAGTTCAATCCCTGGTACCACAAAAAAGAAAAAAAAAAAAGAATATGGTCTCTAATTGCATTCATTTACTGACAAAAACCTCAAGTTTATCCTGTTTTATTAAAATATGTTTTTATCATGGTAAAGATAGCATGGTACAGGCAAACAAACAACCCCCCCCTCAAGAAAACCCATCCATGAATGGAGCATATTAGAAAATGTACAAACAAGTCCAGACATACTAAGCCACCTTATTTTTGACAAAGGTGTTGAACACCTTCAGTGGAAGAAAGGTAGCCTTTTTAATAAATAGGACTGGAAAAACTGGCTGTGCATATACCATATACCTGTTCTCAAAATAGATCAAATATCTGGATATTAAAATAGAAATGTTAAATCTTTGGGAAGACAGAGTAGGTAGAATTCTTGAATCACTGGTGTAGGCAGACTTTATGAAGTCCCCGATCACACAGGAAGTATCACAAATAATCAACAATTAGGATCTCATTGTATTAAAAAGCTTTGTACATTAAGAGTAACCACCAACAACATGAAGAGACAACCCATAGTCTGGGAAAAAATTTTACCAGCCGTTCCTCAATCAGAATAGATAAAGAACTTAAAACAGCACCAATAGCAGCACCACCACCAACAGACCAGAGCTCCCAAATTTAAAGATCCAACCCCAAACTGGGCATCTAAAATAAACACTTCTGGGGCCAGCGAGACAGCCAGGTCGTCTAGAGCACCTGCTTAGGCAAGCTTAGGCAACCGCAGGGACCACAGTTCGATCCCTGGCACCACATGCTGTGCCAGCCCCACCCCCAGGGCAAGCTGAGCTGGTCATAACATAAATAATTAAATGAAGTTTAAAAAAAATTAAGGAAATAAAAACAAATAAAAATAAAAATTAAGGAAGGAAAATTTAAAAAGTATAAAAATAAAAATAAAATAGACACTTCTGAGGTGAAGTAGAAATGGTAAATAAATCCATGAAAATATGTTCAGTATCACTAGTCATTTGAGAAACGCAAATGAAAACAACACTGAGATTCTATCTCACTCCAGAAAGAATAGTTATCATGAAGAAAGCAAGCAATAACAAATGCTGGAGGGGCTGTGGGCAGCAAAGAACCATTCTCCATTTTTGGTGGGAGTGCAGACTGGTGCAACCACTGTGGAAATCAATGTGGAGATTCCTAAAAACTCTGTGACTAGAGGTTCCATTTGATCCAGTCATCCCTCTTCTTGGCTTCTTTCCCAAAGAATTAAAAGCATCATACCACAGTGATATATGCACATCCATATTTACAGCAGCACAGTTTGTAATAGCCTAATGTTGGACGCAACCCAAGTGCCCATCAATTGATAAATGGAAAAAACAAGATGCTTTTAAAAAATGTAGAGGGAGTACTTCTCTGTCACAAAGTGTAAGCTTGAGACATTGCTAGATAAATCAATGTACCTTGAGGTCGCATGCTTTGGTGAAATAAATTGGACTCACATGTGAAAATATGCATTACTTTTCTGCTGTAAGAAACAGAAAGTATTCTCGGGAGGCTGAGGCAGGAGGATCGTGTGAGTTCGAGACTAGTCTTGGCTACAAAAGTGAGCTCAAGGCCAACCTGAACCGCATAGCGAGACCCTGTCTCAAAAAGCCAAAAAAAAAAAAAAAAAAAAAAAAAAAAAAAAAAAAAAAAAAAAAAAAAAAAAAAAAAAAAAAAAAAAAAAAAAAAAAAAAAAAAAAAAAAAAAAAAAAAAAAAAAAAAAAAAAAAAAAAAAAAAAA
>PVJA010024292.1:0-32025 GCA_004027025.1 Myocastor coypus
TGCCCGGCCCAAAAAGGGAATTTGTTTTTTTTTTGTTTTTTTTGTTTTTTTTGTTGTGGGACCGGGGTTCAAACTCACGACCTTGCACTTGCCCAGCAGGCACTTGTGCCTTGGAGCCATCTCCCCAGCTCCAAAGATTTTCACATTCTTTTTTTTTTTTTTTTTTTTTGTGGGACCGAGGTTCGAACTCACAACCTTGCACTTCCCAGGCAGACACTTGTGCCATGGAGCTATCTCCCCAGCCCCTCTTTTTTTTTTTTTTTTAATAGGAAATTTCCCATAAAAATGTGGGCTTCTGGGTTCTCTAGAGAGACAGCACTTCAATGGGGCCTTATTCCTGCATAGGAAAAGCTGGTTGGTGCTGGAAACTCCAGGCCTCCTCTCCTGGCCTCCCCTCCTGGCCCAGGAGCCCTAAGCCATGACCTCCATGGCCTTCTGGAGGAGCAGCCACTATAGGAAGTCACCAGGGCCTCTAGGCTGCAGAGCAGAACCTGTGCAGCACAGGCTAGAGGTGTGATTTATGAAGAAGGATGCCCATGGGAAACATGAGGAATGTGGCTGCACAGTGACAGTGACCCTGGCTGAACAAGGAGCGAAGGGCACAACTCAGAGAGCAGAAAATAGCCCAAAGCTCCAGCCGAGTTGTTAGCACAGAGCCCTGGAAAGGGGACGAGGCAGTGGGAAGAGAGAGTATAAAACACCCTCCCTCTCTCTGCCAGGATCCTTGTCAGGAGAACACCTCATCCCCTCAGCAGCCTGTGGCCTCAGCTAGATGACCCCAGAATGGTGGTCTCCAGCAGTCCCCCCTTCAGACAAAAAAAAGTGGCAGACTGAGGTTGTTTGGGCCTACCCACCTTGACAACAGGGATAATGGTCACTTGGAGGGTGGCAGGGCTTGTGGCAGTGTTGGTGGTCACTGGAACAGTGTCATACATAAGAGGCCAGGTTTGGGAAGAGAAGTTCAATGGATAGGTGTGCTAGTTGGGACTCTTTGGTGGCAACAAGAAGCCATCAAAAGAGTGTATCTGAAAAAGAAAACTAGATTCTGTAAGTGAATATTTTTGACACAGTTCCACTGCTGCCACGGTTAGATCAAAGCACTGAACAGGGTCATCAGACCTGGTCACTCTCCCTCTTCTCACTCTACCTTCCTCTGTGTTGGCTTCCTGTCCCCTACAGAGGCCACCACCTAGGGAGCCAATACCTAGGGGGCCACCACCATCCCAAGGCTCTTGTCCCGGTGACCCACATATGAATCTCAGCAGACATCCCAGGATGAGCACTTATTCAACTCATTTTGGAACATCCTCATCCCCACAGTAACCAACCAGCTTGATCTGGAGATGTGATGCTGTGACTGGCCACCAGCACAGCAAGCCCACCCCTGGCACTGGGGGGCAGGGCTGGCCCCTCTCAGCCAATGAGCTTCATGTGCAAGAAGGAAGCTCACCAGGTCTCCAGACACAGGAAGGTAGAACAGAGGGCTAACAACACAGCTGGGAGTAGAGCCCATCGGGCTGTGGGATGGTGTTAGGGGCGTGGGGTATGTGAGCTCCTAAGACACCCAGTGAGACCCAACAAGATCACTACCAAGGCTGGACCTCAGGGCCCAGGTGCCACTGTGAAGCAATGGTACTGAGACAGTTACCATTTTGGTCACCTGGTGGGGGCTGCCTCTGGGCCTGTGGGAGCCGGCAGCTTCAAGAGCTCAGTGCCCGTGGCCAGGAAGGCCTGGAGGAGGCCAAGTGCAGGGGTTCAGGCTTGCAGCCCAGTAGGGTGAGAGGGTCAGTCCCAGATCTGGGCCTTGCTCTCAGCCTCAGGAAGGATCCCTTGCTTCTTGCCATTGTGGGCTTCAGCATGGATCTGTAGCCTGCAAAGGGACAAGAGTTGAGAAAAATAGTCCTTAGAGATGGTACCGAGGTGCAGAATCAGCTGAGCCAGGGCTGCTACCACCCTGGAAGTCCCAGCAGGTACCATGGTCAGTGTCCTCTTTCTCAAAGCCAGGTGAGCTGGGGCTTCTGCTCCCTGAAGCTGGACAGAGCCTGCTGGACACCAGGATCCATGGGGGCTGAGATCAGAAGACCTGGGTGACCAGGACCCCTATCCACTGTCCCCAGTGGTTCTCACTGGACATCACCACTGCCAGCTTGGCTTGCTGCAGTGCATTCACCATTCATTTTCTGTGTGAGCAATTGGTTTTACCTACTCCTCCCAGGCCACAGAGGGAAAATGTTTTCCTAAGTAACTTCCCTACCCTAATTTAAATACATCTAGCTCTAAAATGGCCAAAGACTGACATTTCCTTTTTACACCATCAAGAAAGAAAGCTCCCCGGTCCATCATAGGGGGTAATTAAATTAATTCAGCTACAGCCATTTGATAGCTGTGTGTGCGGCTGTAGAATTGGAGAGGACAAACAAAGCTCAAAGATGCGGGAGGCGCTTTGTGTATGTGACCAAGTGGCAAAAAAAAAAAAAACTTACAGGGTTACTCTCTGTGGAGAGTAGAGCCGTGCACACAGACTGGAAGAGAAGACAATGGTGTAAACATGTAAAAATGAATCCCATCTACCCCTGGGCAGTGGAATTTGGAGTAATAGTTTCAACTGTGTGCTTCCATGGTTTTCAGATTTTCTGCAGTGAACATACCCTGGGTGTATAGCCCGAAAACTAAAGCAAGAACCAAAGGGAAGCACTTGGCAGCCCCCGCAAAGGCTCGAGGTAATGGCCATCGCTGGTGGTTTTCTAAGATCAGGTTCCCCACACCCATGCAGGCAGGAGCAGGGTCAGATTTGGGTGCCAGATGTAGGGAGCTCTGGAGTGTGTAGCTGGCAAGGTCAAAGGCACTGTGCTCTGGGCTGGTCCTGCCAAATTGTCTCCTTCCCTCTGCCTCCCTCAAATCCACTCCAGTATAGCTCTGGAGTTTTGAAGTAACAACCCTGTCTAAAATGGCCAGATGTCAAAGCTGACCCACCATTGCTGGCTTCTTGGGCACCCCTCACTGTGAGGGAGTTTGGCACGTGGGAGGTTAATTCTCTTATCAAAACTGTACAAAATCCTAATTTTGCAGAGTGGCAATTTGGGGGGGAAAAACAGCAATGGGAAAATGTTGGTTATGCAGCACTAGGCATTCGGTTCTCAGGGGATCAATTATAAAAACACTCATTCAGCTATTTCTATTCAAATGAACACCTGAAGAGGAGGCCTCAATGGTTTTAAAAGTGTGTGGATATTACTGGATAAATGTTAGTCCAATAAAAGAGATCATCATCCGCTATTTGTGTACATTTAAGTTGACACTAAAAAGATCTTTGTGGAGCTCTGTGCGCTGTTTCCCTTGCTGTGCGCATCTTTTTATCTCCGGTTCCCTTAACACTTTAGCAACTGAAGGGAACAGGCCCCGTGTGGCTGGACACGGTTTTCTTCTTTTTCCTCTTCCTCCCGCAAGACGGACTGGACACGCGGGCTGGGAAGTCTGCGCTGGAAGTGGGCAGCCTTGGTCCCCGGCACTTATGAATATGTAATGTCCTGCTTGGAGGCACAGACACGCTCTCCTAATAAGAATGCACGAATCTGTGTTTGAAAACAGACATTTGCATTTGCCCCGCGGTCACAGTACATGGACCATTCTTATTCAAAAATTTATTTCTCTCTCTTTTTTTAAGGTCTGAAAATATTCTATGCCCCTGCTTTACACACACACACACACACACACACACACACACACACACACGTACACACCAAACTACCATTCTCTGTTTTCTTTTAAACAGAAATGAAGAGAGGGGATCCCACAGCCCAGGTATCCCTGTCCCTCAAAGCCCCCAGAGCTGGCTGAGACTCATTACTTCTCTACAGAGACGCCATCGAGATCTGCACCATCCAGACAGTGATTTTTGTTGTTGCTGCTGTTCTTGTCCAGTAGGCATCTTGGTCCAGAATGAAATGTGGGATTAAAAAGAAGGGAAGGGTATGTTGAGGCACAACAAGAGCAGGGTCTAAGGAGATCAAAGTGGCATCCATTTGGCAGGTATGCAGTGGGGGCTGCGCCCAGAGATCCAGGGTTGTTGTGCTCTGGTCCTTGCCTGCTGGCTAGCGGCAAGACACAGTGGACAGGGAGCTATGGCTTCTGGGGTTAAAAACAGCTTGCTGCCAGTCGTCTTTTAAAAGCAGGTTGGGCAAGGGGACTCCTTTCATCTGTGGCTCCTGCACTTCTCAGCTGTTGGTCCCTGTGTATTTGAGCTTCTCACTCTGTGCAGCTTCCCCTGGCCTGGCCCAGCCTGCTAGGGGTCCCCTCCTGTGGGCATGAAGGCCCCCAGGCCCTATGAAGCTATTCCCTCTTCCCCGTCATCCACACTGATGTTTCAGGTCTGCTTAACTGGGGAGCTGCTGGCAATTTCTCTGTCCCCCACCAGGTGCCTTACTGCCCAGGAGGTCAGCAAGGTTAAATGCCTGTCATACAATTGCCAGTGTTCTGAGCAGGCCCCTTAATTGCAGATGTGTGGGGAACCATTTGTTCAACTGTGAAACGGTGCTTTCTCTGAGACCAGGCTGCAGCGGCCCAGTATCTCCGGCCGTTTCCATAGATGCTGGAGAGAGGGCTGAGGTGCAGCTCCAGTTACAGGCTCCGCTGCTGGCAGATACCTCTATAGGCTGCAGGCGGGGCACCAAGCCCCCATTGTAAGGCTCACAGTGACACCTGCAGTTTAGCAAGCTACATGTCACACTGCAGGACAGCTGTCCCTCGAGGGGATGCAAGGGCCACCCAGCCACTACTCACATACCTGGGGCCAAATGGCCATGCTCATCGCTGGTGCCCAGCAATGCAGAGAGGAGACCCAGCTCAACTCGCCCACCCTAAGGGCCCCAGAGGTGAGGGAAGGACTCACAGGCTGCTCTGCAGAGTCAGCGACCTGGTTTCCAGCCCCTACCCTCCCAAACCAGAGACCTGTATCTGTGCTTGCGCTGCTCAGCCACCAAGCTGGGAACTGCAGCTTGGGAATGCCCGCTGGCCTTGCCACAGCTGCAGCCAAACCATGATCCCTGAGGCCCTGCTCTGTGTGGGGCTTTATCACCACCCCTCTGCTCCTTGCTACCACACATCAAGGCAAAACCAGCTCACCCGATGCCCTCACTGTGCCTGAGGGTGACAAAGGGGAAGTAGCGTGGGCAATGTTGCCCAGGAGATGCTACCTAGGTCTGCCCAGTCCGTGCTCATAGAGCAGTGCTCAGGATGGCTGTTGGCCCCTCAGTTCAGTTCATGTCCTGGTCACCCGCCCTTCCCGACAGACCCACCCAGGAGCACTGCATGCACAGCTTCTCCATATAACGTCCACCACCACAGACCCACAGGCTTGTGTGCACACAGCACATGAGCTGGAACATCGAGGCCAAGACAGCCCCTCCTCAGCATGCAGTCAGGGCTGGGCCCCACCACCCCAGCTCCAGTCCCTCCCATACACTCACTTGCATAAGTCTTACGGCCAGAACACGGGAAGATGGGAATGAAAATGAACTGATGCAAAGATTTCTTTATAACTTTCCTCAATATTCTGCTGATTGCTAGCTCAGTAGCAGATGTGATGTGCTTAATGATGCATAGACAAGCAGCAGCCCCTAATCCCTAAATGAACTTCTTATCTCTAAATATATACAGGGGACGCTATATAAACTCAGTTCAGCCTCCTGTTCTGCCAGCTCCCGGGATGGAGGAAGAGAGGAGAGTGTGGGTGCCTAGGAGACCCCGCAGGGACAGGTGGAGGGCAGGGGGAAGGTGGGCAAGTTCCAGGGGCAGCTGGAAGGGACAAATCCTGGGGATCTGAGGGCCTCCACTGCTGTAATGACAATAGCAGTGGTGGCCCACTCTGCTTAGTAGTTTGCATTAAAGGGACCTCAAGATCACCTAAAACTGGCTTTTCTTCCTAACCTCAGCCTCTGTGAAATACACCAATGGCAAAATTCAGCAAGCTTTTACTTGAAGTTCTTGAAAAAGGAACACAAAATCTCACTGGCCCTCAGCTTCCCCTTCAGCATCTGCTGTGTGCAGGTGCTGGGTCAAGGCCCAGGGAGGTCCCGGGAGGCTGAGGGTCCATCCCCTGGTAGGGATAGATGTGAGCTCCCAGTGCAGGGAGGTGACAAAGGCAGATGCACTGGACAACAGGAGGGCAGAGGGAATGTTGGATCATCCTCTGCACCCCACCCCACCCAGGGGTGCCTGAGAGCTCCGAGTACAGAAGCTCATGGGCTGGAGAATGCAGGGCTGGCTGAGAAGCTGGAAGGTAAGTCAGGAGGGCGGGAGGGAAGGAGGGTGGGATGGATGGGGCTGGGCCTCCTCCTGTAGGCTGGGAGGGATGCTCCCCAATCTAGTAGGCCCTGCGGCCAGGAGGATGGGCTTGGGTTCAAGACTCAAATCCCAGAGATTCCAAGAGGCTAATCCAGGACCTGGACAGAGCCAGTTTCCTGTTAGCCCAGATGGCCTACTAGTCTAAGGGAACTCAAAGGAGCACAAAGAGACATGGAGGATGAGTAAAGGCAGCCTCTGCCCTCCTGAACCAAAGAAGAGCTTATGTACATGCAGTTCAGGTCTACCCAGAAGGCTCTTCAGTTAGCTGTGTGGAGAAGCCATGGCAGGGTTCGAGGAATCTACATTCCACCTTACATTGCACCCAGCTGGATTCACTAGTGCCAATAAGCAAATGAAGCTGTATCTACAGTCATCAGGACTATGGGAAGCCAGGAGGGGCCTGAACTTTTCCTTTTCAGAGCCTGCAAACAAAGAAGGTGAGTATAGCATCTGGAGATGTCCTGCCTGCTGGAGGGGGCTGAATAGGAGAGAGGCTCCTGGATGGAAAAAGACCCTGTGTCTTTGTCACGTAACAGTGCGAGGAGGGCATTCTCAAGAACAGACTCAGAAGCTCAAAGGGCCTGGAGCCTGAAATTCTTCCAGGAAGCCCACCCTAAAGGCCTGGTTTTACTAATGTAAAAAACTGAGGGCCAGAGGAAAATAACTTTCAGAGAGCTCACCCCAGTTGTAGGATTTGTTGTTGTTGATGATGATATGTAAGCATAGCTGTCTTTAATCCAGGAAGTCCTTAGGTGGGTTGTACCCATGCTCATGCCACACAGTGTGGAAAACACGTGAATCAAGAGGAATGGTCCTCGTCTTGGAGAACCACATTTACCACCTGAGCGCACCACAGACAACACAAAGCAATGTGAGAAACCAAAGGCTGAAGAGTCAAGGAGAAGGGCTGCAGAATGGATGCAGCCCACAGGCCTGCGGGCAGGGGAGGTGGACCAGGTCGGTCTTCTCTCAGAGACAAAGGCAAAGTCCCAGCATTGCGTGCAGGAGCATGGCCCACATCACAGGCCACGTCCTAGCCCTACTACACCCTCCACCTTTGTTTTAGCTCCACTTCCCACATCCCCTTGCTTAATTCTTACTGAGAGGTGTGGGAAAGAAACCTCCTTGGGCTGTACAGATGGGTCAGGTTTCTTAGGAAGGTCACTGTTCCAGTGGGCCCAGTCCTGAAGCTGTTACAAAGAGGGAAGCAGTAAAGTGGCTGCCTCGGATGTGCGGTCCTAGGCTCCTCCCTGAATTAGCAAGTGGATCGGTAAAGCAGCTGTCCATTCTAGGTATGTACAACCTGCAAGCTACAATCTTCTGACCAGAGCTAGATTCCCACTCTGTAAAATACAGGTAACAAAACCCATTTGTTTTTTGAGGTGCAAATGGAGTAGCTATGTGACATGTAGCATGAAACTGGGTGTACATGAAGCTTGAGGCCCAGAGGATCATTCCCTGCAAGCTGTCAAAACAGATTTGCAAGTGCAGTGCCACGCAGCCCCTGGCCACTATGGGATGCTTCTTCCCAACCCCAAGGACAAACCCCTGCCAGCCAGACTTCCAGATAAATACCAGCCCCTTGTTGCATAGCCCAGTTGTCTTTCCTTCACCCTCTCAAACACCAGTTCTGCTTTCGATGATCACAGGAGTAGTCAGTCCACACGGCTTGGAAGGACAAACTGCTAGGGCAGGACAGTAATGTGGTGCTGCTGTCCCATGGATGCTCTTAGCAACCAGTGCATTAGGAGTCAAGGTGCTGAGACCATGTTCACTCTTCATCAAAATGAATTGCAGGCTAGTGTTTGTCTCCTGAAATCCCATAAGCTGCAGCCTAATTTCCTTGCCCAGTCCTAGGTGATGTGAGGCCTTGGCCACATTCACAAACTTGCTGACTCTCTGCCATCTGATCCACAAAGTTTGCCTGTCATGGCCAGCAGGGTGACACAGAGGAAGACTTCATGTAAGCAGCCAACAGCCCTTCTCCAGGGACCCCCAAGCTCTGCAAGGAGATTCTAACTGCCAAGTGTAGCCACAGCATTTACTAGTCATGGTGTAGCCGATAAATGGCACGAAAGTGCTGCCTCTTTCCAATTAAAGGGATGAGCTCACCGGATGCCAGTGGATGGAATCCTAGCTCCACCTGTTTCTGTGAATCCAGGTGATGATCCTGGTTCCCTAGGGCTGCTGGTTGAACTGAAAGAGCTTTGTTGCAAATGCCGAACTGCCCTGCTCTATTCCGCTGCCCCAAATGGTTCCCTTCTATCCTGCTCCATATACAGCAGAACCAGTACCCCCTATCTGGAAGACGCGAGCCACTTCTGCTTCTAAGGGAAGATGAGGCTAGATAACTGCGGAAATCTTCAGCAACAGAAGGGACAGACTCAGGGCAGAGCTTGGTCGGTCCTTCATTCACTGAGCTCTCTGTGCCCAGTGTCTGTAACAGAGCAGGTACTGCAGCTGCAGCGAGGCAGGACATGGACCCACCTTTCCAAGAGGAGGCTGTGAGAATCTGCAGACAGCAGCCACAGTGAGGAACAGGGGCTGAAGCTCCTAGGCAGTCCACACCTGAACCAGGTGCTCGGCTCGGGAGCCCAGCAGCCACAGCAGGCTGCTGCACCCAGCTGGCCCCTGTGCCCGACTCTGTCTTCCCTGTGCAGAAGCCTAAGCAGAGCACAAGCAAAGGGTTCTGCCTGGACATCAGGCCAGGCTGCACTGAGAAAGCATCCTGACCCTCTGGGGACCCCTGTGGCTGCCCTCCACCACACACAGCTGAGCATCTTGGTTCAGAATGAGACTGGAGGCAAGGGGGGTCCAGGAGCTGTATAAGCCACACTCACAAAGCCTCTTTCTAGCCCAAGTTCCCTGTTTTTCCTCTTCCTGCCCTGGCCCAGCTCCTGTTGCACTCCGACCATGGCTCCTTTCTCCACTGTTCACTGCCGTCCCCTGCACCTGCAGTAAAAGCTGCCAATTAGGACTCATGGACACATAGGCGCACCAAGGGACACAGCTGCCCCCACACTGTACCAGCACCCTCTGCTCAGGTGGCACGTGGCCCAATGCCTGGCACAGGTGCCTTTTAGTTACTCTGAGCCTTTCACAGCCATGGTGAGGACAAATGTCCCAGGCCAATGAGAGGAACTGCCTGGGCTTTGTTACAAGCCCGGTGGGCAGCAAGGGCTAGAATTCAGCTAGGGATGGGCTGTGGCAGTGAGGCCACACGATGCTGCACTCACCTGTGTAGATTTGAAAAGCTGTTTGTAGGCTTAAAGGCTCACAAATATTCAGCTCAGCAAAGCTGGGCCCCACAATTACTGTTGGGGATTAAAAGGCCTCCTGGGGAAGATGGCAGAGATGTGGCCCCCATGAGTGTCACAGCAGAAAGCACCACTAGCTTAAGTGACATCCGGGTCCCTCTCAACCACCTCACAAGCCCAGGGCAGTCCTGTGTTGGGAACATGGGTCACAGAGGTCAACAGCGAGCTATGGCATAGGCTGGGGTAGTGGCCAAGAGGCCCAGGCAAGTGTTGGTGAAAGGAAGCTGGAAAGAAAAGGACCGCAAGGGCTCTTGCTAAGCAGCTAGGTGGCCTTCTCCATGAAAATGCAGATCTACCCTGGGGATGTCGGTGAGGTGGTCCTAGGAGGCCTTGGTGCAGGCCTGGGGTCACCCACCTCCCAGGGCAGGGGCTTTGCCCTCAAACACCAAACCACAGGAGGCCAGAGGCAGGAGAAAGTCAGAGCACACTCAGTTACAAGAGGACAGGAGGGAGCAAGGCTTGAGGCTCGGTCTCCAACACCACTGGAGTCACCGGCTAGCCCTTCCTGCTCTTACTAAACACTTGCCCACTGTCAAAGCCTGTACCCGGTAAACAGGTGCTCCTGCCCCTGTGTAAGTGCGGCACTGTCTTCCTCAGAGGACTCTAGTGGCATTAACTCCTCAGCCATCTTTCTGGCTTGGGAATTTTAAGGTCATCATACACAGCCAGGTCATTGCAACGCCCCAGCGTCTACGGACATGTCAATGTCTCTAAGTGGAGAGCCGGGCTTTGGAACCACACAGGCTCAATGACCACTAAGAAGCCCAGCACTTTTCAGGGCCCCAGTTGTTAAATCCTCACAGGAAGGAAAGTGACTCTGCGAACGGCCAGGATTTTCTATCTCTGCTGTTGTGGTACTGAGCCCCACACTCCATCCCTGGTGCAAGGCTCTGGCCTGCACTGACAGCTTGTGCTCCTCTCTCTGTCCAAGGCTGCAGGTCACCACCCAGGGGCTCAGCATCTTATAGGGACGCAGCCAGAACATTGCTGGGCTATTCGCTTCTCCGACAGCTATGACAGCAGCTAGGGAGAGGGATCAAGCTAAAACTACTCATGTAGTAGGACCTCAATTGTAGTGTTCTTAAAAGTGTATAAAAGAGACTAGATAAATTTTAAAAACTTGTCAGAAGTTGAATTGTGGATTTTTATTTCCTTTATAACTTTCATCATTGTAATTAGTATGTATATTATAATAATCAGAAAAAAAGAATTAAAACTATGTTCGCTTAAAACAAATTCATTTACATGGATTTGTCAACTGACAGTCACCAAAACGTACATTTTAAAAAATTTACCACTTCTCCATCATTTTATGGGCAATGTAAGGGGTGAAGCCCTTGTGAAAAAATCCATCTATAGACATCAATTTTCATTTGTATCTTTTTTTTTTTTTTTTTGGTATGGTTTTCATTCAATCTTCAAGACATTTCTCTTTTTGTTTTTAATGAAAACATCAAATGCAGTACCTCCACATGTATCCTCATGTGACAGCACCTTTGGGGCAGAGCAGCCTCTAAGATATATAGATAGTCTTTTTAGACAGGGTCTCTCAATGCAATTCAGGCTGGCCTTGACCTCACTTTTTTTAGCCCAGACTGGTCTTGAACGTACATTAATCTTCCTGCCTCAGCCTCCCTAGTGCTGGGATTACAGGCATGAGCCACCATACCTAGCTAGGGTATAGTTCTTGATATTTCTATTTGCTTTACTCTTTAGTTTAAAATTCTTAATATTTTATTGGGACTCTTGTTTTGATGGGATTAAATACACTGATACAAAACTTAAAAAAAAACTCTGAAGAGAAACCATTCAAATCAATGCATAAAATTGTATTTTAAAGATCCACATTTAAGCCGGGCGTGGTGGCTCACGCCTGTAATCCTAGCACTCGGGAGGCTGAGGCAGGAGGATCTGTGTGAGTTTGAGACCAGCCTGGGCTACAAAAGTGAGCTCTAGGCCAGCCTGAACTGCATAGTGAGACCCTGTCTCAAAAAGACAAAAAAAAGATCCACATTTTAGGACTAGGGAGACAGCTCAGAAGAATAAATGCTTGCCTGGCAAATGTAAGAGCCTGAGTTCAATACCCTGTGTTTTTTTTTTTTGTTTGTTTGTTTGTTTTGTTTTTTTGCTGTGGGACTGGGCTTTGAACTCACAACCTTATATTTGCCAGGCAGGCACTTGTGCCACAGAGCTATCTCCTCCAATCCCCAGTTCTGGGGAGGAAAAAAAAGCAGATTTTAGAATCAGCTGCTAAGTGAAGTAGGTATGGGGAGGTCAGCTCGCCCCAAAACATCCAGAGTCCAACCCCCCCACCCCACCCCAGCAACATTCACTACAGCCCTCAGATCTCCCTGAAGCCCATCTGCACAGCCACTGCCAGCAGCCTTTGCAGATCTACCCAGGCCTGCCTCCAGCACAGTCCTAAGGTTTTTCAAACAGCGAGAAGTATAGATAGATTCTGTTCCCCTGGCCTTCTGTAATGACAGCTACAAAGACAAAACTGAGAGGCAACACCCTGTAAAAACTTAAGGTTATGTTTCAGGGTTAAACTTTGCTCAACTAGACCTAATACATCATCTATAAGTGGCAATGCCCTTTACTGCGCCCAGGAAACGCACTGCTCAACACGCACTAGGCAGACCTCATAGACAGCACTGCAGGACATTGCCACCTACCACTGCACAAGACCCTGAGCCAGAGGCCAGTAGACACATGCGCATCTCCTCAGACATACCATGTTTGCCTTGGCTGGAAGGCCAAGTACGTTAGTTCTCTGATGCAGAGGTCAGTATGCTCCCATCCCACTTAATTAAGGAAAAGAAAACAGTACATACACAGTTTTGCCTGACTTTTTCTCCCAACTCCAGTCCTGTCTGAATTTCAGTGGGAAGGCAGCTTAAGAATTAGCAAGGGTGCTTAGGAAAGCTTAGGCAACTGCAGAGACTGAGGTTCAATCTCCTGCACCACATTCTGTGCTAGCCTCACCCTGAGGGCAGGCTGAGCCAGCCATAAAAAAAAAAAAAAATTAGCAGAGGTGGTTTTCCACATGTTCCCTTGCTTCCTAGTTTGCCTCTGTGCCTGCCCTCTAATAAATTCAAATTAGGTTTATCCTAAGACTTTATTTATAATGCATTTTAGTACAGGGACTACAGGGTCTCCCTACATAGATCAGATTCGTAGTAATCCTTTTATCAGCCTCCCAAGTGCTGGGATTACAGGAATGCACCACCAAGCCTAGTCTCAACTGCCCTGGGGACAAGGCTGGCACTGTACGCTGGGGATTCAACCTACCCTAGGCCTTTAAAAAATGGTGGTTCACTAAAAGCATCCTATGTACAAGGACTTACTACTCCATACAGCATTCCAACAAGAGACCTTTATGAAAAATAAGCCCTGTACTACTCAGAAACTGCAAGTAAAGTGTTAAAACAGCTTGCCCATGGTAAGCTGCTGTAGTGGAGAGAACAGGATCAGTCCCCCTTGAAAGCCAGGGCTGCTCCCTCCAATCACTAGATGAGTTGTCCTTAGCACTAATCAAATGCAAAGGTGCCTCATTTTATGAACTTAATTTGTTTTACAACTTGGGGGAGGATAGCTATGTTCAAAGGGAAAAGATGACTGTGGTCATATTGTCGCCTGCAGTTTGTAAACAGAAGCCAAATTTTGGCCAATGCTTTTGTTTTTGAACAGAGGTGTTTGTGGCCTGAGGCACTACTGTATTGATTACACAGCCTGGCGGTAGCTTCAGAATGGTATGCTAAAGACTAAAAACACAGCCGAGGGTCTGGGGAGATAGCTCAACAGAGTAAGTGCTTACCTGGCAAGCACAGGGTCCTGAGTTCAATGCCCAGTACTGGGAAAACAAAAACCCTACAGTGGGGCATGGTGGCCCATGCCTCTAGTCACTTGGGAGGCTGAGCCAGGAGGACCCTTGAGTCTGGGCTACAAAGTGAGCTCAAAGCCAGCCTGAACTGCACAGGAAACCTCGTCTCAAAAAGACCAAAACAAAACAAAACAAAAGCCAATAAAAACTGGAGTACAATTCGAGGTTGAGATTTAGCAATATGAAACTTAAAATTCAGAAGACATTTCAGTATTCATGTGAGACATATTACAATTTCCTTCCAATTGAACTACAACCCCAGAAAGGTTCTTTTCCTCCCTCCCCTCTGTCAGCAGAGCTTTCCCAGTGTTGTACCTGTTCCGGATTAGCTTACCACTCCCACCATTACCTTGGAACCTTTACTGGGGGTCCTCACTCACCCACAATCCCTAGAAACTAGCTGGTGACAGTAACTAAGTGGCACACACCATTTACAAATGAAATCACTTGACCTTGACACAACTTGAATGAGATCTCAAGCACTCAGGACTCTTCAAGGTGTGGAGACCTGTCTACATTTTACCTGGGACTGAAGCCCAGATTGTCAGGTATCATTTTGGCTAACTCAACTGAGGAAGAGCAGAACTAGTTAGAAATTTTAAGGACAGTGGACCAGGGAAGGTGGGACACAGAAGACTATGCCTGTTTCACAACAGTCACTGCATGCCTTTGGGCCACACAACCACCACGAGGAGACCCCTCACTTTCGGTGGGAAGGAGTGAAGCTCAAGGAAAGATAGCCACGAAAGATTTGGCTTATGACTATCTATAAAAAAATAAAGCTTTCTATATAAGCTGTAGTCTTATTTAAAAAGAAACTTCAAAGTTTTATTGTCAAATCAGGACTTTTGTGTGCTTGAAAATCTGCAAGAACAATTACTTTCCTGTTAGAAAGTGTGTCATACTTGCAAACATTACCTGTTCTGAGATGTAAAGACAAAAATGAGAATGTGAGCCCGGTTTATAAGATGTAGTAGTAGACTAATAGTGTGGCGAAGCCTCTAATAGTCTTGGCACGGGGTCCAGGCACGGCCGGTGCTCTGCTGGGGGCAGCTTTCTTGGCTGCAAAGGCAGATCATGCCCTCTGTCACTCATGGGGAGCAGTTCTGCCCAACTGTCTCTTTCTAACAACTTTATCATCAATCTCTTTATTAACAGCTCCACTGCAGTCAGAAAATGCAAACAAGGACCAATTCTCATGCCAGATTTCTGGAAATCACACAGTACCAGGCACTGCACAGTGTGAAAGTTTGTGAGGAGGGTGTTGTGCCAAGAGATGCAGATCCACAAGGAACAAACATTTTATGTTATTAAGTTAAAATACACAGGCCTACTTTTTAATGGCTAAAATCTACAAAGATTAAGGGAGGGCACAGTAGTGGCATGCAAATCATTTTACGCCCAGAAAAACTTCATTACTAATATTTTTCCAGAAATCTTAAAAATCAAAACTGTACTAGACCCCTCTCCAAAGATTTAAGTATTTTAAGACTCCGTGACATCATTATACAACATACATTATGGAGATGCCTGCAATGAGCAAACCCCTAAGACAGAAATACTCGAATTATTCAAAATATGTATTTTCAAAAAAAAAAAAATAAATAAAAATAAAAATTTAAAAATACGTATTTTCACTGGGAGACCTAAAGCAGATGGATGGCTGAGTTCAAGGCCAGCCAGGGTTAAACAGTGAGTTTGGACCAGCCTGAACTGCACAGTGAAGCCCTACCTCAAAAAACAAAATACATGCACATGCACACACACATTTTTGGTATGAAGAATTAAAACTCTCTGTAATTACAAATACTTTAAAAAAGCATGATGCTGAGATAAATTATTAAAAATCAAGTCATACACATACAGTATAAACAAAAAAAAAAATCTATGTTAAAATGCCAACTGTTAACTATAGTACCACTTCAGATCTCAGCACTCCTTGGAAAGTGGGTTCTGGAAGATGCCATGTGCACAAAACAAACCTCACATTGTCTTGGCTGGAAAGTATAGTGAATCACGGCCATCCATGCTGACAAGTCCTAACTTGTATATAAAGTACCAGGAAAAGAATGTTCGTGTCCAAATGCGTCCAGCCATCAAATGGAAGTCCCAAAGCAGTTGAGTACCACAGCCTGACTGGGCATTGCATCAGCCAATACTAAAAATATCCCAAGAAGTCAGGATTTATATGTTTCATACTTTCCCTTTTCTATTTCAATCTGAGGCTTGAAAAAGCATGAAGTGTTATTATTCAGTAACTACAAGTGCAAGTTTACAATGTTTTAAAATTCTGATAACTAGAGTGGTGGAGCACATCTGTAATCCTAGCACTTGGAAAGCTCAAACAGGACTGTTGCAAATTTGAGACCAGCCTGAGCTACAAAGTAAGTTTAAGGCCAGCTGAAATACATAGTGAGACCCTGTTGCAAAAAAATATAATTCTTGGGATACTCTGTAACTAGGTTTACATTATTTCAAAATCATAATGTACTCTGCGGTCTGTCTCAGGATAGAATTGTCTGAGACCATAGGAACAGTGGCAAACTTAAATCCAGCCTGAAACAAACGTCCTGGCTTCCAAACTCAATTATACTATTGTGTAAAACAAAATCGGATTCCCCTAGCCAATGCTGGTCAGAAACTCTCTAACAGTGGTTCTCAACCTTTCTAATGCTGTGACCCTGCAATACAGTTCATGTTGCGGTGACCCCAAACCAAAAAATAATTTTGGTGTCTACTTCAAAACTGTAATTTTGCTAATTATGATTCGGAATATAAATAACTGATACGCATTATGTATTTTCCAATGGTTTTAGACAACCCCTGTGTTTTGGTTATTCGACTCCTGCTGGGGCTGTGACCCACGGGTTGAGAACCACTGCTCTATAAGGTATGTGAAGATATGACTGGTGTAAATCCATTCTCAGCACTAAAAGCAGGGCTGGGAGAAGCTTAGTAGAAGTGTTTGCCTGGCAAGCACAGGTACCTAGGGTTGATCTCCAGCATCTTACATGCTGACCCTGCTTCAGGAGTGCTGGCCACCAAAAGAGCACATGATGGCACACACCTGTAATCCCACCAGTGGAGAGGATCACTGTGTCTGACCTGCACAGTGACATCCTGTACCAAATACACAAAAGTACTAAATAAAAATAAACCACCTGCACACATACAAACAAAAACTAAGCTGGGTAGTAGAGCACCATTCTATACTCTAGACAAGATCAAAGTAAAATGATGCTTTAAATAAATAAATTTGACTATACTCCCTAGTTTACTGGTAGTATTTAAAGATACTCAAGCCTTGAGGCAAAGTGGCTACAGTCACTTTAAATTGCTTTGAACAGTGACACAATTACAGGTGATCAGGCTTTTGCTTTCTGTTGCCTTCTGCTACCATAAACTCTTGCCCCTCAGTCAGTCACTTTACACTACTTTGGATCTAGCTGATTATGGACTGAAACCCTTACAAACTGTGAGCTAAATAAAGCTCTTGCCCTTAAAAAAAAAAAAAGAAAAAGAAAACAGAACAGAAAAACAATACAGGATTGAACTACCTCTAGAAACACTAACCATTGTTCACTTTATAGATACGATCTGTAGCTACATGAAAACATGAAATATACTGAATAACCAGGAAAAAAAGGTCAACTGTGTCCTTGCACACAGCTGATGTTTCTAAAATGCAAACCTGAAGACAGCCTTGATTCTACCCAGTCAAAGAAAACTGGACTTTAAATTCTAACCTGTTAAGGAACTTCTTAAAAGGTTGATCAGCTGCCAAACAGTCTTGGGACACTGAGACAAGAGCACGTCTCTGGGAAAAGCCAAGATGACTTTCCAATTATTTGAAATCATGTTAGAATAAAGTACAATCATGCTTGAAATGCACACTTCAGAAATTGGTATCTTTCTGGGAGCCAATAAAACATAAAATGCAACAATTTCTAAATTGGTAAGACCAGAAGAGATGGTTCTACCAATATATGAAATAGGTTATCATAAAGAACTAAGCAGACCATTTGCCTCTGTGGAACTGAAGGTTATGTTTATTACAGAACATACAGAGTAGTTTATTTACCAAATTCAGAGCTGAATCAAGGTAGCATCCACTTGTGACTTTGTGTAAAGGAAAGCAGTAGAGGAACAGTAATGTGGAAGACTAAACAACACATATAATTCCAGCTAAATGGCAACTCATTTTCCCCACACTGTTTGTTTTTATTAGAATTAAATTAGGCAAAGGAAGATCCACAGGACTGTTCAATGCCTTTCTGGGAAGTTTATCTTTTTATTTAACAATATCCCCATGGCTGAGTCTAAAAGTTTGTGTAATGACTTGTCCTTTCATATATCAATTACAACTTGGAGCTGCGGATCATTTGCTACATGAATGCAGCCAGAATACTACGCAGAGCTGTAAAACATTTTTCTGTATGGAGACAAAAACAAACAAATGTTAATTAGAAAATAGCTTTATTCCAGAATTTACCCAGCACCATGAAATGTGCAACTTTCGATTATCACTCTACTCATTCAAGATACAAGAAATGTCCAAACCCATTGACAGTGATAAAGCTCAGCACAATACCCAGTCACATGGCCAGTCTACTGGGTCAGAGTAGGTACAGCATTCTCAATCCTCTTTAGCAAGGGAGTCCATGTTTATTTTTACACATTCCTTTTGTCAGGCAAATCTAAAGTTGTAGTTCACTTTACAAAGTAAGCCTGTTGCATTCACATATTTAGGAAGCTCTCAGAATCTGAAGTTTCAAGAACAAAAGTGCTAACTGCGTATCCTTTGGAAAGAGGGTTTTCACAACACACTACACTGCCCTATTCAGAACACTTAACCGATCACATCACTGCCCTCACAAGCACGCAGAGCATTTCAATCCTAGCATGTAAATTAAGGACCCAAGGTGAAGCAATTGCAGCTTTAAGAAAGGCATTATCTTACTTGGTTTAGTAAAATAATAAACAGGATCTTAACTGGTAGCGGGGTTTGAGTCTAAATTTAATGAATAACAACAGTGCCATCTTCTGACATTAGAGATAAAATGCCAAATGCTTTGAAAACCAACACCTTTGGAACAAGAAATACAGAATATTGTCTCCCTGTACAGAATACATACTAATGAGTACAACCTACTCATAGAGAGTAACTAAGAGAATGGGACTGAAGAGAACTGGTAACTATGCCCATGTTTTTCTCCTTAAAGATCAATTATGTAAATACCTGATATTATATGATATAAATTATTAGGCTGCTATGAATGGCTTAACCAGAAACTGTATCACTGTCAATTTAACGAGAGCGTATTTTTTGGTAATCTTCATTAGGAGCCACGTTACAAGCTTGCAAAGCAGAATCAAATAAATCATGTGGGTGATGATGGTGCCAAAAGAAATCAGCCAACTGAGGGATTGTGCTGTTTTTTTTTTGTTTTTTTTTTTAATTTTTATTGTGTTTTCAATGGAGAAATACATCATCTGTTTACAAAATAGCTCTTGAAAAATACAAGGAGTACAGATACTATAAAACAAAGCAAACTCCAGTCATGAGACACTACATACATCATGCGAAAGCAACAGTCTGATTTCCAGATTATGAAACTAGAATTAAAAATTCACTACACAGAGAAAGTCCAAGTTCGCAGCTTGGCAAAACTTGGATGCAGTTACATGAAACATTTAATAAACTGAATGTTTTTCCCCAATGTGTAAACAAAATGACAAGACTAAATCTGTGCCTGGCAATTTCCATCTAACTCTGAAGCTACACAACACACACAGACACCTTGTACACTTCACCTGTTAGCTGAGCATCTTTTTCTCTTAGGTGGCTGGGAGGAAGGGCAAGGTGACTGTGCACAGCGAAGATGTGGGAAGTAGAAATACAATATAGTAGACATTATAAAGTCATGGGGAAAAGAAAGCGCAATTAATGCATAGCCTAAGGGGAAAAGACTATATTCCCAACTTGAGAAAATTAATTTAGAAGCATGGGGAAAGAGTTTTAAGTAACTGCAGTTTAACATGAAAAAATGCACATATGTGATAGAATGGAGCACAATGGAAGATTCAAAAACATGCTCACTGGAGAAATTGTGTTAGGTTTGCCTTGTCCAGATTAAGAAACAGTAAGTTTATCAATGTCTGGTATCCCTTATATGCTGTAAAGATGGATGTTATGCTGCTTTGTTATGAGAAGTTATTTTCTTTAAAGATGTATCTAATCCTTTGTTAGACAGAATAAGACAAAATAAAAAAGGAGAGCTGACATGATGTTAAGTGCTTGCTAGAAATGATTTTTAAAATGTTTCTGTATGTAAAATCTGCTGACAAATTTTGGTAAACCAGTTAAAATAAAAATTAGTTTAAAAATCTTGGAGAAAACGCCTTTTTGCCCACATTTAAAATTGAAAATCAATTTAGTATATAGACAGGAACAGGAGATCTGTGGAGTGTACAAAATTCCTCTCTTAGAGATCAAATGGCCATCCAAGTTAGGTATCAGTTTCACAGGCATTACTTTTAGTCACTGGAAAAACGTCAGCCATGGGACCAAACTTTAGTGTTCTGTACCACAGGTCATTGGTTTCACATCATGGCTTAAGAAAATACTGGCATTTTGGTTTTTGTGAAGTAAGTCCTACCTTGTGCATATACACAAAAAGATAAAGGTGGGGGGCAGCACACAAAAAGGTTTTTCATTTGTTTCAAAGACAACGGATAGAAGGCAGAAGAATATGGTGCTTCGGTAAGCTCAAAGAAATATACTTGCTGGCTGATCACTGATTTGTATGCACTATAAAACAATTCTATAAATAAAACCAATATATCATTTCATAATCATAACCCCATCAAAACCAAGTATTTCCTAATTATTCTTTCAGTGTCAAATTTACACTCGAGCTGACATTTCATTTTTCCAGCTACCACTACCTCATGTGGACTGAACTAGATGTACTCTCATTTTTTCTCTGCAGTAAAGACAGTATACCACTGCACAATGGTATCCAATTTGAAAACTAAAAGTAAAGAAAATTCTTTGGGAAAAAAATGAAAATTCATCAGGCTGAAAATCTAAAATTAGTTCTACTTTCTAATAAAAAAAAATACATAAAAGTGCATCATCAGAATAAGGAATTCTTATGCCAGTTTGTATTGCAAATTTTCCAAACAATGCATCAAACATAAACTAAATCCAGATGCCAATTGTGGATAGAAACATAGCTTGAGGTTTTCTTTTTAAAGGCAGTAATTTTTTTTTTTTTTTTAAATAGTTAATGCAACTGTTGCTAACACAATAATAACAGTACTCCTGGCTTCACATACTAACCTGGACTTCCAATCAAGTGCTGATTAGCCCAGTGACGGAGGTCACCAAAAAATCCTAATCCATTTTCAGTCTTGTACCCTCCATTCTCCTTTTTTAGCATTTGAAGACAACAGGTTGAGTTGGCAGATATTGTTTATGGACCCCTGAGGTTGTTTTTACCGATTCAATCTCAGTTTTATTGAATTCTTGATAACAGGAATAGGATTTGCAGGGAGTGCAGGGATATCAGAAAGGTCTGTACTGGATGTTTTCTGAGAAAGAAAGCACAGAACACACATATCACCATTCAAAGCCCAATACTTTAATAATCAGATGTATTTTCCACTGCTTTATTTCCTGTGACTTCCTAAAAAATTAATGGAACCTTACTGTAAGGAAAGTGTTACAAACTTAAAGAAAAATGCTCTGACATGCTGAAATGGAATGTAAAACACAAATATCATCATCATTATATATTATATATTTGGTCATATATAAAGACATTTTCTAATAGTATAAATATTTAGCAATACTTTAGCAGTAGATGGAAAATGTAAGTTGAAATATAGTTTTGAAAAGCATGCCCATTTAAGAACTCACATATTTATGGCATTTTAAACTTGTGAACACTATGATTTTTCTCACTCTAAATATACACTTTTGTTCAGAAACAATCTTCACTATAACTGTCAAGTTAATCTTAAACTGCACTTACTTGTAATAGCTATAATACTAACCAGTATTGGAGCACCCCCATGTGGGGAAATACATAAAGTTCACCTCATACAAAAAAGCAGTTACTATTTTCTGACACTGTATATTACAAAATTGAATCTATGTAACTGAGCAAAAATTTAATTACCCCAAATTTTAGGCAAGTTTTCCTTACTACATTAAGCAGACATTACACAGATTAAATCATAAGCCTTCTTTAGCATTCAAAAACGGGGATAAATTATCAAATGTTTGATTATGGAAAATTATAGACATGGGCAAAAGTAGAGAACACATACAGGGTACCACCATGCATGCCTTATACAGTTTATGTGGGGGGGAAGGAGGGAGGGAGGGAAAGGAGCAGAGAAGGGAGGGAGGAAGAAAGGGAGGGAGGGAGAGGGAGGGAGAGGGAGAGGGAGAGGGAGAGGGAGAGGGAGAGAGAGGGACAGAGAAAGAGAGAGGAGAGAGAAGCGCTGCTCATAAAAGTACCTAAAAAAGCCAATACCCAATGGGTTTTAAGAGCCAGTTAGCTCAGCAGATTAAGGCTCCTGCTTGGGTAATTGCAGGGATCTGACTTTTTTTTTTTTTTTTCCTGTGGGACCAGGGTTCAATCTCATGACTTTGCACTTGTCAGACAGGCACATGTGCCACAGAGCTATCTCCCCTTACCCCGCTGGGTCAGACTTTGATCCCTGGCATGCCATGCCAGCCCCACCCCAGGGGCATGCTGAGATGGCAATTTAGACTGGGCATTGTGGCACTTGTCTGTAATACCCCATTGGGAGGCTAACAACAGTAAGATCACTAAGAGTTTGATTTGTGTAGTGAGACCCTGTACAAAATACATTATTATTTTTTTTATTTATTAAGAGCCTTGCCGGGCATGGTGGCGCATGCCTGTAATCCCAGCACTTGGGAGGCTGAGGCGGGAGGATCGGTGAGAGTTCGAGACCAGCCTGGGCTACAAAACTGAGCTCAAAAAGACAAAAAAAAAAAAAAAAAAAAAAAAAAAAAAAAAAAAAAAAAAAAAAAAAAAAAAAAAAAAAAAAAAAAAAAAAAAAAAAAAAAAAAAAAAAAAAAAAAAAAGGAGCCTACCCAATGGATTTAATCACTACAGAGCTAAAGAAAGACAAATCTAAGAAAAGTTTCTCAGAAAGTAATGTGTCAAACAAAAGACACACAGGAAACAATTAAGATATAGTTTAAATTAATCCATGTATCAATATTAAGCACATTTCCTCCTTCCTATTTATTACCTTAGCTATACCTCTAAAAGTTGGGTTAGGTTAAATTTATAGAAATTAAAAAATATTTCACAAACTAAACATATATAGTACCTATATAAGTTAATGCCCAGCAAAAAGCACATTTTAACATGATCAAATTAAAACAACTGAATCACAAAGCTGCAAAATATCATCAAAGTATTAGTACATCAATACCACTTGGTAGCTGTTATCTCAGTTAATTTGCAGAGGTTAATCATTATGATACTTAAAGAAAATAATTATTTTGTGTCAGTTTTACCTGAGCTTAAATTAATCTGAAAAGATCTGCAAAGAAATCGTTACACAACTCAAATGAAGATTTGTAAATTAATGAGAAAAAATGACAGATGCCTACTAAACTGTCACAGGTAGAATTATTAGTACAACAGAAAAAATTGTTGTAAAGAACTATGGACTGTACACTAAACTATGTGAAAATTAGCACTGAAAACACAATCAGAATAAAAAATTTATTAGCCTTGTTTAAAAAATCCAAATACACACACACACACACACACACACACACACA
Source organism: Myocastor coypus (assembly GCA_004027025.1). Classification (NCBI taxonomy): domain Eukaryota; kingdom Metazoa; phylum Chordata; class Mammalia; order Rodentia; family Myocastoridae; genus Myocastor; species Myocastor coypus. Next base: position 23,381 of record PVJA010024292.1, read on the forward strand.
CACACACACACACACACACATATTGTGTCAGAGTTTGAACTCAGGACTCTGTGCTTGCCAGGCAGGCACTTATTCTACTAAGCTATTTCCCCAACCCTTTAAATTTTACTCTTCGACAATTAAATGTCTACACTAAGCATGAGTATGATTAGGACTTAAAGGATTTGTAGTGTATAAAGGGATGACTTAGAGCATCTTCTTCTGGTTTGTTTTATGAGATGGGGTCTCCCTGTGTGACCCAGGATGGTCTCAAACTGAAGCCATCAAATGATCCTACTACTACAACCTCTCTTTACTTAGGTCTACCAGCATGTGCCACCAAGCCCCACTACTTAAAGAGTATTTTAATGGCACTGGAGAGGGTGTGTGTGTCCGAGTTGGAAAAACAGTCCCATCAAATCTACAGTCCTTCCTTTAAACTATAATAAACGTATTTATAAGCTAGGTATCGTGGCTTATGCCTGTAATCCTAACTTTCAGGAGGCACAGGCAAGAGGATCACTGTAAGCTCAAGGCCAGTCTGAACTACAATGAAACCCTGTCTCCAAAAAAAATACAGACAGACATTTTTTTTTTTTTTTTTTTTTTGGTGGGACCAGGGTTTGAACTCACGACCTTGCACTTGCCCAGCAGGCACTTGTGCCTCGGAGCTATCTCCCCAGCCCCCAGACAGACATTTTTAGGCTTGCAAATACTTTCATTCACAAATTTAACAGAGCAACATAAATGTACATGCTAATTCCATATACCATGCTAATTTTAAGAACACAGACAAAATTCTTGGCTTTTGCACTTAGTACCTGAGAGGTCAACAAAGAAGCCGCTGTCTGAGTAGTTTCTGATTGAGCTGTACTTGTTTCTGTATCAAGCTGTTCCTGTGAGACAAAGGATGGGGAGAGGGGAAAAGAGACTTAAAAAAAGAATAAAAGAACATAACTGGGTTTGGTGGCTAATAAGGAAGACAAACTGGAAGACAGGAGGGATCAAGAGAGAGATGTGACTACATTACAAAATCATTTAAGCCTTGCTGGTTAATTCAACATCTGAGATTTGTCTACTTAACGATAAGGCATAGTATCCTAACTTTTTCCAACTAGCTCCCACCTGAGCAATTTAAGTAAATACAATTCAAGACATATACAGGTACATTAAGAAATAAGTCCAGACAATAATTAACAAATACAAACTCAAAGAAACCTCCTAACTGTGTGTGTGTGTTGGGGGGAGAGGCCACAATACTGCCACACATATTTAATTAAAATAAAGTATATCCTTTAGTGTTTTCTCCCTCCTTATGGTCTTTCGTCTGATTAGTAAGCAGTACATGCTCTAAGGAGCATCAGAGAGCACAAACCAGAGTACTACACTGCTCTTAACTTCCTGAAGCACTGTACTAGAAGAGAACATTACCTATATACACATACATAAATGAAAATCCATACAGAAACTTACATGAAAACATGTATGCAAATATAAAACCATGAGGTAAACTATGACAGAAATAAGAATGCAGTCCTTCTGGAAGACAATTTGGCAATTTGTATTGTTTCAATTTAAGTATACTATTTGTACCAGTAATTCTTTTATTAATTTATCCAAAATACGTGTGAAAGGATGACAGGTATTTAACTAAAGTATTAGGAGTAGAAAGTACAACTTTGTTCTTAGACAAAATTGCTAACAATAGGGAGGTGGACAAAATATGTTAACAGCCTTTGAAGTGGCCATTAATGACTTTTAGATTCTATAATGACATGAACATATTTTCTTGGTTTACAAAGTGACTTAAAAACTAGAAAGGAAAGGCTTCAACAGTGTATACACATGAGAGTACACACCGTTTGGTCCAAAAACACAAATACTCAAGTAACATGGGATAATTTAGGGGAAGGAAGGGGCTTTCTGAAAAAATGACTTGAGGCATCCAACTTAACTGCTCTCTAGTCAATCTCCCTCATTCAAGGCTCATGTACCTCTGCTTCCAGCCAAACCTTGTGCTCAAAACGAGTCTGCTAACCACACCTGACTGTCAAGCCTAGCAGGGAGATGACCATCTCTCATAGTAAAAGCCCCAATCTTATTTCCTGCATAGACAACGTGAATGCTGCTAGTCTTCTGTGAAGTCATTTCTGCAGTCAAAAGTATCTTCCTACTCTTGCCCCTTGGAATTCCCAACAATCAATGGCTATGGCTTACATTTTACAATTACTTGCAATTACAAGCTATTTTCTGTTTAACTACAAGCTCTGTTAAATGTATGGCAATGTCTCCACCATGTAATTCCCTTCAGCTTTTGGCATTAATTAACATTAAAAATATATAAACGTTTCTCTAAAAACAATGTGGAGAAAAATCTAAAATCTATAGCACAAACTATAGTCCAATACTCTAAAGACAGTCCTAACATGTCTGCACTCAATCACACATGTATTCTACAGGCTAAATGCATATACCTTTGCTTCTGTCTTATGTCCACTCAAAGCAACACAGTTAGCATCTTCACTTGTTTCATCCTGTTTTTAAAAAGAAAAGCTTTATTCTCTAAAATGAAAAATTTAGATTATATGCCAATCAATGTTTTACTTTACAAAAATTTATCAAACCTATAAAATAATCAAGCCTGTAAGACCAAGCCTTTAAGAGATCACAGCTATCCTTCTAAACAGGTTTTTGGAAATTCACTACTTAGACAATGCCAAAACGAGTAAATTCACACAATGATTTTAGTATGTAAGAGCTGCCTCACAGAACAAATTCAGAAACTGGGGGTACTCTATCATCCCTGCTACAGGAAACCAATACATTGGCACATATAATGTTAAAAAATTCAGGAGCCAGGAAGACAGCTCAGTGGCACAAGTGCCTGACTGGCATGTGAAAGGTCCTGAGTTCAATTCCGGTATCAGGGAAAAAATAAAAAATTCTTTACAGAACACTTTAGCTTTTTCAAAAGTAATTGACCACAGTATGACCACATAGAACCTCTTCCCTAGTACGACCTATTACTAACACCTTATAGAACACAAAGTTTGAACCTGAGAAATTGATTTACCTTCTCGGAGTTACTAATCAGAGCTATAATTTAACTTTAATGTTTTTTTTTTTAAAAAAACTTTATTTATGTTATGGCTGGCTCAGCCTGCCCTGGGGGTATGGCTGGCACAGCATGTGGTACCGGGAATTGAACCATAATCCCTGTGGTTGCCTGAGCTTGCCTATGCATGCACTTTAGACCACTGAGCTATCTTGCTGGTCCTCAACAGTTTTTTTTAAAAAGATCAGATTACACCTGTAATCCCAGCACTTGGGAGGCTGAGGCAGGAGGATCAGTGCGAGTTCAAGACCAGCCTGGACTACAAAAGTGAGCTCAAAGCCAGCCTGAACTGCATAGTGAGACCCTGTCTCAAAAAGGCAATAAATAAGTAAGTAAATACATAAATAAATAAATCAGAAATGACACATATAGACTACAAAAAAATTTAATTCCATGAAACTAATTCTAATAAAAACCTTACTCACCAGGTCTGCAAAACAAAAACAAAAAACCTGATTTAAGTCACAAATATGAATATTGACAGGACATGGGACTATGTGGAGTTATTATTAAAGCTGGTGTGATACGCTGTGGTTTTCAGTAATTCCTTGGGATATACACTAAAGCACAATTAAAACTGTTTGCCTTAGGGTCGGTGAGATAGCTCAACAAACTAAGCACCTGCTTAGGCAAGCACAGGGAGCAGGGTTTGATCCCAGGTACTATATACCACACTAGCCCCACCCCTGGGCCCTGGGTGCAGTGAGTCTGAGTGCTGTGGTACAAGCCTATAATCCCAGCACTGGGGAGGCTGAAAACAGAGGAGGATTACTGTAAGTCCAAGCTGCATAATGAGACCCTGTACCAAATATATAAATTAAAAAACTGTCTTAAAACAGTGGAGGAATGAAGTGTATAATAAAACAAAGCTGGCCATGAGGTACCTGCTAAGGCTGACTGAATCAAATGAGAAAGTGCAGTGAATCTATAAATGACATTTCCCAAACAAGTTTCTGAAATATAATCCATGATTTTTGACATCAGCACAGGATGTACATTAGTCAAAACTAAACCACACCATCTCATCTCACCCTCTCACCTATGTAACATGTTAGTGGCTTCAGCAAGATCTGTATTTTCTCCTTATTCACTAAAATTTCTAATAGCAGTACTCATGAACAAAGAGCACAAGATTCAATTTAGGAGGGCTTCAACATTAGGATATTTACACTATAATATACTTATTCAGCTTAGTACCAGGAGATGCAGGCCTCAGTTTTAATTCTGCCTCTAACTAAAACTAGTTTCATAAATGGAAATGTGACTGTAGCTCAAGTTTCCCTACTGGAAAATACAATTATTCTATGAAATACCAGGAGATCCCTTCTGTATCTCATGTTTAAGCTCAGGGTGAGGAACACAGTACTAGCAAGAATCTGTCTCTAACTAATGAGCTGGGGATATACTGTAGCTTAAGGCCAAGGGCCAGGGTTCTATTCTCTCCCAGGGGATATGATATAAAAAATAAGACATTTTAATGTAGAGATTCTATTTAGCTCCACATCAGAACAAATAGACTATTAAAAAAAAAAAAAAATCCTCAATGAGATAGTCAAGAAATTTAAATGGATATGAGATAGACAAATTAATGGAACTATTAATTTCCCTAAAATGGGATCAGTTAGTTTGTACATGATTTTACATACATGACTTCATTCTAATGAATTATATGATTCCCAGGTACTGCTTCTAAACAGAAACAGTTCAAGAACAAAGCCCAAGTAGAAAATGCTGACAGAATTAAGGGTACACAGATAGGCTGAGAGCTCATTGTAACTACTGTTATGCGGTAGATATGCAAATATAAATGATTCTCTTCACTTCCAAATATACTTCTAACTTTTAATACTGTGTATAACTTTCATATTCCTATAGTACCCCTAAACGATATATTCTACCAATATAACACAAACAAAATTACTTAACATGGGACTGGTATATATTTGTTTACTAAGAGCTTTCATTTTGCCTTTTATAAATTAAATATGCAAAGACAAGAGTTTGTTCTGTACCTTAGCCAAGTTAAAATTTAAAAAACCCAGAATATTGCTTGAAATGTCCTGAGAACTCAGTACCACCCACCAACAGACAAAGTGTACCCTTTACACTAGAATTACAAGTCTCTTGGGCTGCTGCACTGTGAAGGTCCCAGGCCTAAATCCTACAGGGACTCAGATCTAATGTTCCTGGAGGCCTTAAAAATCTGTTGACTTTAAAAAAAAAAAAAAAAGAAAAAAAGGAAAAAATCAAAATAAAGACAAAAACCCTCAAAACAGAATTAGACTGAGGCTACAATCACCAATTCAACAGACACCTGCACAGACAGGTCTGCAGGGGCTCTTCTATAGTAAGGTATGATACACTATACCCATCCATATGCCCAAGAGTGTAGCCTCAAATGACCTTGAATATCCAGTACTCTCCTGACTCAGCCTCCTGAGTGCTGGGACTACACACACAGGCCAATCTAGTATTCTAGGAGTGACAGAGTCATCAAATTATTTTCACTTAAATGTTTATTTCCAAAAACAATGTAAAACACAAGCATTTGATGAGAGTGAAATTTTTTCACCATTATAAATCAACATAACAGATACCATAAGAAACCTGCATCACTATTTCCATTCTCAGAAGACCCTGAACAGGGCTAGGGACATAGCTCAGTGGTATCCGTGCCTACCTGGCAAATGCAATGTCCTAAGTTTGATCCTTAATACCAAAAAAAAAGTCTTAAGTTTCTGGGGCAAAAATAATGGCATTTGTGATTGTGGACTGACCTCTCTGGATAACGGTGACTAATATGAAAACACTGCAATAATTCCAGGGAGAAAACTGAGACTATAAAACTACTTGTACTTAAGACTTTCACTAAGGGGTGAAATCACTTACAGAGCAGAACCAACACTCTGGGCTCAATCCTCTGCACTGAAAAAAACAAACTTATACCCAGTCAATATATTCTTTTGTGTCTTCAATAAGTAAGGCATTGCTATAAAAAAAGTTAAAATATTTCCAGAACATTTCCTGAAGGGTGAAAGGGTCTAGTCACTCAAAGTCCTTAAACTAATCTGACTACAGATTTGCATGCACAGAACCCCCAGATTTGCATGCACAGAACTCCCAGTTAAGTTCCCTCAAATCTCTCATTCACCAATCCTTTTACTGTCTAAGTGTAGTATAAACTTCATCTGTACTACAGAAGCAACAACAAAAAAGCTACTCAAAAGGGAGAAAAGACACTATAGAGCTACTAAAAAATTAAGACAGAGGGAACTGGTGGCACATGCTTATATTTCTAGTACTCTAAAAGACTGAATGAGGAGGCTCTCAAGTTAAAACCTGGCCTGGACAACTTTAGACTCTATCCCAAAATAAAAAGAGCTAGTGTTATAGCTCAGTGTGGAGGTCCTAGGTTATATGTCCAGTACTACACACAACCTCTTACTCCAAAAAGATACAGTATTGGGGAAGACTACACTTAAAAAAAGAAGACTGGGACTGAGACTGGACATGGTGGCACAGGCCTGTAATCCCAGCACTTGGGAGGCTGAGAACAGGAGGATCACTGCAAGTCTGATCTGTGTAGTGAGAACCTGTAGACCTTGTACTAATTAAAAAAAAAAAAAAAAAAACCACCAAGACTAAGCCTCAATGGTAGATACTTGTCTACCATGCATGAAGTCCCAGGTTCAGTTTTGTGCACCAACAACACACATACACATTAGCACAGTGTTTACCTGAGAGAATAGGAGTTACAAAGAAGCAGGTACTAAAAGAACAGTAAAGGAAATCTATGGTGGCAAAGGATCATGGAAAATACACAAGATGCTACTATGGCTAATGTACTTTTTCTATTTGTGTATGTGTATATATCTACATGTACATATACATGCATACCTCTTCTGTTTTGAGTTTCTTGGGACTTTCTTCGTTATGAGGTGAGGATGTTCTCTTGACTCCTACTACAGGGTTAGGTATTTTTGTTGCTGCATTTCCTGAAGTTCTAGGTGGTGGGTTTACCAGACGTGTTGAGGAAATCATTCTGGAGACTGTAGGCTTTGGTGGTGGCGAAATGGCTGGCTGTGTGGCAGTTTGAGGAATGCTTTCACTCGATGTACCTAAACAGTAAATATGCCAAAAATGCAAATAAAAATAATCACATCAACAAGTTACAAGCTTTTCTCTGATTTTAGCAAAACTTTTACAAATAATAGCACTAAAAACTAGACTCCAACTACTTAATCTCAAATCCATTTTTTCAAACTGAAGAGTAAAATCAATTATAAATACTTTTTTGAAACATCACCCTAATCTTACCCCCTGAGCGGTCACTGGAATTTATTTGTGGCACAGAGACTTCAGGAGCTTGGATGTTGGTCACAGATGCTGCCGTCACAGCTGGAGCAGGACTGTTTCTGCTAACGAGAAACGCCTCCATGAGTTAAAATTTAAAAGCATATTAAAAAAAAATTCAATATTTAGTATGTGTATGTCTGAAGTAAATGATTCTGATTTTCCTTCTAACATATTTGCTTCTTTAACTGACTTTAATAAAACCAAACATCAAAGGCAAACATTCTATAAAGCAGCACTAATCGTAGAGCTGTGGTGAAAAAAATGCTCTCATGTGTGCTATTCAATATGGTGATCACTAGAAAGACATGACTATTCTATGCTCGAAATATAGAGTTGGAGAAACTGAATATTTGTTTTTTCAGTACTAAATTTTAAATTGCCACACATGGTTAGTGAGTATCACACTGGACAGAATAATTCTAAAAAACCTGATCTGGAGTCAACAACTTCTTTTTTTTTTAAAGAAGAGGTCAAGCATGGTGGCACATGGCTGGCCAGACAAGGACTGGGCATGTAGCTCAGTATGGGGTCTAGATTCTACCCTCAGTGTATGTGTCAAATGCTTGTTTTAAAATTACAAAATCTGGGGCCCGGCGGGATGGCTCAGTGGTCTAAAGCGCCTGCTTAGGAAAGCTTGGGCGGCTGCAGTGACCGCAGTTCAATCCCCGGCACCACATGCTGTGCCAGCCCTGCCCTTAGGGCAGGCTGAGCAGGCCAGAAAAATAAATAAACAAACAAACAAAAGTTCTGAAATAAGAATAAATAAATAAATAAAATAAAAATTCTTAAAAAAAAATTACAGAATTTAAAGAACATATTCAGGTTTGCAGTCTTCAGATTACTCTTAATTCAAAACATTCCATGCATACAAAGTGCAAAGAAAAAGCCTACTGCACTCACCCACAACACCTAGGCACCATCTATATCAACTTTCCCAGGGAATCACCTCCAAACTACTCATTTGCCATAGGTTATTCGTTGACAGTTCAATTTGTTTATAAAAATCTGGAAACCGCACCACTGGGAGCTGAGCCTGCGCACCTGCCGCGGGTAAGCCCCTGCGCCCCTCTGCCCCGCCTCTGCGTTCCCGCGACGAACTTCCTGTTCCAGCCCAGCCCAAACCGCACCACTGGGAACTGAGCCTGCGCACCCACTGCGGGTAAGCCCCTGCGCCCCTCTGCCCCGCCTCTGCGTT